>CM042858.1:0-224514 GCA_023658055.1 Thaleichthys pacificus
GCGCTTTCAAACAATCAGTGAAATGTGGAGCAACAGCAGCTAGCTTGCCTCTAGCAAACTTATTTTGAATTAGCCATTTCCCCCTACATTAATGTCAAACTTATTTACGTTTTGGGGGGCATATTTTCAGTTAGCAGACGGTACTGTTTGAATCGCGATTCCATACTGCCAGTGACAACGTTGTTACAGTAGCTTGTTTCAAAGGGGGTTTGCAGCTGTTTCAAAGGGTGTTCTTAATGAAATATGCAATATGAGTAGGCTAAATGCTTGAAAATATCACTAGAAGGGAAAAATGTACAACCGACGCAAGCGAGCACACCCTACAATTTCCCCAGAAATTGTACCCTCTCTAGTTTTACTTTGTGATGTGAAACACAATTGTGAAATGTAATGTACAATATTAGCTGATATTATTAAGTAGGCCCACGTCTACTTTCGGAAACGGTAGTCTACTATTTCACTGAAGCATTAGCATAATGACATTAGCCTCTGTTGCCCGGGCAACACATACTACATTGGTCTATGATGCATCTGTTTTCAGTCGTTAAAATAAACATTCCTCACAAATACATTTTCGTTGTAGGATTTATTATGACATTACATTACAAGTAAACGATTTGTTGGTGAAATTATCATTACCTGTGGTTACAAACCAGTGTTGCTCACTGCAACGCTGTAGCCTACGCGAGACACACTGCAAAAACATCTAGCACTACACAGCTGTTTAGGAAGTCAAACGTCTAACTACTAACCTGAACTTCATTGCCACAGCCTAAACTTTGTTCTGTTCATCTGTTCATGAAAATAATTATTTCAGCCTAAACCGTACAACGGAACGTTACATCCAATTCAACCAACGCAATCGCTACCAAGACGAGCACTGCCAGTCTAGTACTGTACTGTAGTAGTACAATTTACCGGGGCAGCTTCTCCACACAGGGCTATATCGCATTTTGCGTTGTTACTGACAATGATCGCTACCTGTGAGCTTTTTAACGAGCGATTTTCCACTAAATAAATGTCAAGCTTATTTAGGTTTTTGGGGGCATATTTTCAGTTAGCAGATGGTACTGTTTGAATCGCGATTCCATATTCTACTGCCGGTAACGTCGTAGAATAATCTTCAAAGGGGGTACTTTATTAATGAAAGAATGCAATATGAGTAGGCTAAATGCCGGAAAATATCACGAGAAGGGAAAAACTTAAAAGGACGTTTAAGTAATAGAGATTAGGTCAATTTTTACACCGGTCTGCCAAATGTATTCGTTTTGATTCAGCTATGAGGCTGCCTCTTGCAGGGGAAATGAGAAGACATCTATTTCATTCTACACTTCACTCGTATTTTGATTTGTAAATGAGCAGCAAAAAAAAAGATGCTTTTAAATCTATGTAATCTTTATAAATAATAAGTATGCATTTTTATGTAAAATATACAGAAATATCAGTTGTAAAAATGTCATTAAAAAACGGACCCTGTGCAACCGACGCAAGCAAGCACACCCTACAATTTCCCCAGAAATTGTACCCTCTCTAGTTTCCATTGGAATCCTAAACACTGTGTCCTGAGCCTGGAGAGGTGAAGAGAAGGAGACGGATTGGACCTGGGAAACCCACCACCGACGCCCTAGAAGCTGAAACTTCAAAACTAGGCGGTAAGGGCCCTGTCTGGGCAGCTTTAAACTTACACCACAGCTGTCCAGATTACCCCACTCTGATTTTTAAATATGTACCCTCGGGGAGGTAGGCCGGCAGTGCAGTTTTAAGACAGGAGAACACACCAACGGTTTAGCTAGTGGTTTTAACAGTTTAGTTAGGCCATCTTTGTTAGGTTTGCCATCACTCCTACATCTACAGAGTCACCCACCATTCAGAACACCACACACTTACAATAGAACATCATACCCTGCCACTCAGACACAGCACTATAACATGCAGTCACATAACACCTATGCACACAACAGTACTGCACATAACTTTCATCCACGCAACACTCACCCACAGATCTATCCACCACTTAGAACATCACACATGTACAACAGAACACCACATCCTTCCATCCAAACACAATACCGTAACATGCATCCACATAACATTCAGGCACACAACACTCACCAACATAACACTCATGTA
This sequence comes from Thaleichthys pacificus, assembly GCA_023658055.1. NCBI lineage: Eukaryota > Metazoa > Chordata > Actinopteri > Osmeriformes > Osmeridae > Thaleichthys > Thaleichthys pacificus. Next base: position 2,131 of record CM042858.1, read on the forward strand.
CAACACACTCAACCACGCCAAACTCTGACACACAACACCCAAGGCCACAACACTCACACATATCACACTTCAGCACACAACACCCTACCATACAACACTCAACCCCATAATCCTCATCCACATCACACTGCATCACATAACACTCAGCCACACAACACCCAGGCCTACAACACTCATCCGCAGCAAATGCATCCACCCAACGCGCATCCACACACTACTCAAACACCCAACACTCATGCAGACACGCACACACACAACACCCATACACACAGCACATACAACACTGTACCCACTGGCCAGGCACCGGATGATGCCACCAGGCAAGCAGCAAAATTATATTTCAAACTAATACAGGCAGTCCACCACGGAGAGATCATGAACACAGCCATTTTAACAAAGACTCACCCGAGAGGCATGATGAGGCATGATGAGGCAGGTGGGGAAACTCACTTCTTTTATCAGGCCTTCTTCACCCACTGAACACACCACACTCTTGGTATCAGATAACACTACACTATGGATGAACAATAACCTAGGCATATTACAGACACATTTACATTTAGTCATTTAGCAGACGCTCTTATCCAGAGTGACTTACAGTAATTACAGGGACATTCCCCCTGAGGCAAGTAGGGTGAAGTGCCTTGCCCAAGGACACAACGTCATTTGACACGACGGGGAATCGAACTGGCAACCTTCGGATTACTAGCCCGACTCCCTCACCGCTCAGCCACCAGACTCCCTCCCTACAGACACACTACAACACTACCATTCAGACACTCATTCCGACAGCACCCACCCTAAACACCACTGCACTACACATAGCTATGGGGTGGGCACAGAAGAGGTACACACACAGACTCACACAGACAACCATTACAACGGTAGAGACACTCTTACAACTCCCCTCAGCCACACAGCACGGGCAGTCACACAGGTCCACTCCAACACCACAGTCAGCCACTCAACAGCCAGCCACTACACACATAGTCACCCACACAACAGATCCACTTGTACATCAGCCACTCACCACCACTACTACTACACACCCAGTTATCCCTGCATCACACACATCCACCCAACAGCCACGCAAGACATATGCAGACGCACTTAAACCACAGACACTTAACCAACAGTCACTCAGCATATCCACACATACTATTACACCACAGGCATCTACACCTCAACCACCCATCACACATACGACTAGCCCTCCATCACACTCACTAATGAACACAGCCAGTAACAATACACCACAGCCACTTCCTCAACGGCAATCTAGAACACACACACTACATACATCACAGTCATCCCTTCAACAGCCAGGTACAACACACATAGCTAGTAACACTATGCCACACACACCACACACACTACAGTCCTTCCCTCAACAGCAATCCACAACACACATAGCCAACAACACTACACTACACACACCACATACAGCCAACAACACTACACAACACACACCACATACACCACAGTCCTCTCCTCAACCGCAAGCTACAACACACATAGCCAACAGCACTACACCACACATAGCTAACAGCACTACACTACACACAGCACACACAGCCAACAGCACTACACAACACACACCACACCCAGCCAACAACACTGTAGCACACACACACACATCACATACAGCCAACAACACTACAGAACACACACCACGCACATTCAACAACACTGCATCACACACACACACACCACATACAGCGGACAACACTACACAATACACACCACACACAGCTAACAACACTACATCACCCTCACCACCACCACACAACACACACATACCACATACAGCCGACAACACTACACAATACACACCACACACAACCAACAACACTACAGCACCCTCACCACTTCAGCAGGAAGAACCTCTCCCACAACAACAATCAACAACACACATAACCAATAACAATGCACCATACATAGTCAACAACACTACACAACACACACCACACATAGCAGACAACATGGTATCGCTCCCATCCCCTCAGCAGTCACCTACCACACACATAGTCCAAAACACCTCACCACACTCACTTCACCAACAGCCACCTGTCACACACACAGCCAACAACACCACACCACACCTACTCTCTCCACAGCCACCCATCACACACACAACCAACAACACTACACCACACTCACCCACTCAACATTCACTTGCAGAACACATAGATACCACCATAACACATACAGTCACTCAACAGCCACTCACTACTACACATACAGACATGGCCCCTACACATACAGCCACTCCCACAACACACTCACCCATGCAACAGTCAGGCACCATACACACAGCTAGCAATACACCACACTCACCCACTCAACATTCACTTGCAGAACACATAGATACCACCATAACACACACAGTCACTCATTACTACACATACAGACATGGCCCCTACACATACAGCCACTCCCACAACACACTCACCCATGCAACAGTCACGCACCATACACACAGCTAGCACTACACCACACTCACCCACTCAACATTCACTTACAGAACACATAGATACCACCATAACACATACAGTCACTCAACAGCCACTCATTATCACACACACAGACATGACCCCTACACATGCAGCCACTTCCACAACACATTCACCCACTGAACAGCCACGCATCACACAGTTCAGCTCACCTGTAATCAGCACCTTGCCTTCGACTTCACTGGCACACTAGATCACAACTCAGCACTTACCTCGGCCGATCGTCCAGTCCGCCACCTTGCCAGCCTCACCGCCACTCCAGTCACCTACAAACACAAAAGAAACTAGAGAGGGTACAATTTCTGGGGAAATTGTAGGGTGTGCTTGCTTGCGTCGGTTGCACAGGGTCCGTTTTTTAATGACATTTTTACAACTGATATTTCTGTATATTTTACATAAAAATGCATACTTATTATTTATAAAGATTACATAGATTTAAAAGCATATTTTTTTTGCTGCTCATTTACAAATCAAAATACGAGTGAAGTGTAGAATGAAATAGATGTCTTCTCATTTCCCCTGCAAGAGGCAGCCTCATAGCTGAATCAAAACGAATACATTTGGCAGACCGGTGTAAAAATTGACCTAATCTCTATTACTTAAACGTCCTTTTAAGTTTTTCCCTTCTCGTGATATTTTCCGGCATTTAGCCTACTCATATTGCATTCTTTCATTAATAAAGTACCCCCTTTGAAGATTATTCTACGACGTTACCGGCAGTAGAATATGGAATCGCGATTCAAACAGTACCATCTGCTAACTGAAAATATGCCCCCAAAAACCTAAATAAGCTTGACATTTATTTAGTGGAAAATCGCTCGTTAAAAAGCTCACAGGTAGCGATCATTGTCAGTAACAACGCAAAATGCGATATAGCCCTGTGTGGAGAAGCTGCCCCAATAAATTGTACTACTACAGTACAGTACTAGACTGGCAGTGCTCGTCTTGGTAGCGATTGCGTTGGTTGAATTGGATGTAACGTTCCGTTGTACGGTTTAGGCTGAAATTAATTATTTTCATGAACAGATGAACAGAACAAAGTTTAGGCTGTGGCAATGAAGTTCAGGTTAGTAGTTAGACGTTTGACTTCCTAAACAGCTGTGTAGTGCTAGATGTTTTTGCAGTGTGTCTCGCGTAGGCTACAGCGTTGCAGTGAGCAACACTGGTTTGTAACCACAGGTAATGATAATTTCACCAACAAATCGTTTACTTGTAATGTAATGTCATAATAAATCCTACAACGAAAATGTATTTGTGAGGAATGTTTATTTTAACGACTGAAAACAGATGCATCATAGACCAATGTAGTATGTGTTGCCCGGGCAACAGAGGCTAATGTCATTATGCTAATGCTTCAGTGAAATAGTAGACTACCGTTTCCGAAAGTAGACGTGGGCCTACTTAATAATATCAGCTAATATTGTACATTACATTTCACAATTGTGTTTCACATCACAAAGTAAAACTAGAGAGGGTACAATTTCTGGGGAAATTGTAGGGTGTGCTCGCTTGCGTCGGTTGTACATTTTTCCCTTCTAGTGATATTTTCAAGCATTTAGCCTACTCATATTGCATATTTCATTAAGAACACCCTTTGAAACAGCTGCAAACCCCCTTTGAAACAAGCTACTGTAACAACGTTGTCACTGGCAGTATGGAATCGCGATTCAAACAGTACCGTCTGCTAACTGAAAATATGCCCCCCAAAACGTAAATAAGTTTGACATTAATGTAGGGGGAAATGGCTAATTCAAAATAAGTTTGCTAGAGGCAAGCTAGCTGCTGTTGCTCCACATTTCACTGATTGTTTGAAAGCGCCGGAAATGAGAACGTTTCTTTTGACATAAAGTTTAGCTGTGGCATTGAAGACAGTACTACACACTGCCAGTGGGTGAGCCGAGTCTGACTGAGGCTAACGTCAAAACAAGCCGTGGTGTCACTCAAATTCCAAGTTTTACACAAATCACAAAAATATGCTGACGCGCTGGCTGTCTTCGCAATCGCCATATCTTTATAACACTGCCCTCCTTCTGATTTTTGATGTAGAATTGACCCTGGTACGAAATTAAGAAAATACTCATCAAAGATCGACAACAGCTGACGCAATCGTCAACGGAGGCTGACGGGGCTCTCACGTAGCAAACCAATCCAAGTTTTTACAGCAACCTACATTAAAATCTCACCATCTGGCTGTCTTCACAATAGTCATATCGTCATAACATTGCCCTCCTTCTGTTTTGTGGTGTAGAATTGACCGAACTATAAAAATACGAAAATACTAAACTACTATGACGCTTGCATGGCTGCCGCCTAGGCAGTCTCACGGGCGACCCGCACTCGCTGAAATTACAAAGACTTTCAGAACCTAAATAAAAAATCCGAGATGGCAGTTCCACTCGAAATTGCTTTCTCAACAAAACCCAATGGTTGGTAATTTTGGGGGTTGGCATTTTTCACTCATAATCCAAGCTCCAATTTGCGTGCTAGAACGTCTCTATCACGTTGTATCCATGCGTCGTTGCTAACGTGTGCTGACGTAGTGACGTAGGCTAGCACTGCTACCCTTCGTTGACAGAAGACACTTTTCGCCCCAAAAACTTGAGCTCAGCCTAAACCGTGCAACGGAACGTAAATCCCAATAGAAGCAACGCAATCGAGACCAAGACGAAACTTTTGACACCTAGGTTGTCTATGTAGGCCAAATATTGACTGAGTTTTAGGGGTGGGAAAATAATAATAATAATAAGATATATGTGAGAGAACAAAGGTTGTGCCCTTGCCGAAGGCAAAGCACACCCAATGAGTAAATAGCTATCACCCTGGCCTCTTTGCTTGTGGCGTTTCTGCAGCTGCCTTGCAGTAAAGCTATAGTTAGCCTAGCTATCCCCCAAGTTAACAGATGCGAAACGAATGTTCTGCTAAAGGTAGTCACGCGTGTTTTCGTGACGTTAGTAACGTCAGTGACAGTGGCTAGCAAATTAGCCACCGTTAGCTTCACTTTTCGCCACAAAACTTTACTTGAGCCTAAAACCATGCAACGGAACGTAAATCCCAATACAAGCAACTCAATCGCTACCAAGACGAAACGTTTGACACCTAGGTTGTCTATGTAGGCCAAATATTGACTGAGTTTTAGGGGGGCAAAAAGAAATAAAAATAATAATAATATATATGTGAGAGAACAAAGGTTGTGCTCTCGCCGAAGGCTTGAGCACAACCTAACAACGTTGTCACTGGCAGTATGGAATCGCGATTCAAACAGTACCGTCTGCTAACTGAAAATATGCCCCCCAAAACGTAAATAAGTTTGACATTAATGTAGGGGGAAATGGCTAATTCAAAATAAGTTTGCTAGAGGCAAGCTAGCTGCTGTTGCTCCACATTTCACTGATTGTTTGAAAGCGCCGGAAATGAGAACGTTTCTTTTGACATAAAGTTTAGCTGTGGCATTGAAGACAGTACTACACACTGCCAGTGGGTGAGCCGAGTCTGACTGAGGGCGCTAACGTCAAAACAAGCCGTGGTGTCACTCAAATTCCAAGTTTTACACAAATCACAAAAATATGCTGACGCGCTGGCTGTCTTCGCAATCGCCATATCTTTATAGCACTGCCCTCCTTCTGATTTTTGATGTAGAATTGACCCTGTTACGAAATTAGGAAAATACTCCATTATCATTACCTGTGGTTACCTGTGAAATTAAGAAAATACTCATCAAAGATCGACAGCTGACGCAATCGTCAACGGAGGCTGACGGGGCTCTCACGTAGCAAACCAATCAAAGTTTTTACAGCAACCTACATTCAAATCTCACCATCTGGCTGTCTTCACAATAGTCATATCGTCATAACATTGCCCTCCTTCTGTTTTGTGGTGTAGAATTGACCGAACTATAAAAATACGAAAATACTAAACTACTATGACGCTTGCATGGCTGCCGCCTAGGCAGTCTCACGGGCGACCCGCACTCGCTCAAAGACTTTCACAACCTAAATAAAAAATCTGAGATGGCAGTTCCACTCGAAATTGCTTTCTCAACAAAACCCAATGGTTGGTAATTTTGGGGGTTGGCATTTTTCACTCATAATCCAAGCTCCAATTTGCGTGCTAGAACGTCTCTATCACGTTGTATCCATGCGTCGTTGCTAACGTGTGCTGACGTAGTGACGTAGGCTAGCACTGCTACCCTTCGTTGACAGAAGACACTTTTTGCCACAAAAACTTTGTAACCTCCTAAACTGTGCAACGGAACGTAAATCCCAATAGAAGCAACGCAATCGAGACCAAGACGAAACGTTTGACACCTAGGTTGTCTATGTAGGCCAAATATTGATTGAGTTTTAGGGGTGGGAAAATAATAATAACTAGAAACGGCTGTTCCTGCGAAACAGCAGTGAGAATGCTGAAAACCTGAATGGGGATAGCTGACCATGCTAAAAAAGCTGAAAATAGTGAAAATTTAGTAGAAAGTTATAAGCTGAAGTGCCTGAAAGGTATTTTTGAAAGGGGCTGGAGTTGGACGAAGGTATAAAACTACAGAAAAGAGAAGAAAAATGCAAAAAGAAAAATAATTCTGAAGAATTTGAAAATTTAGCAGAAAATTATTTGCTGGAGTTTCAAAAGGCCTGAAATGTATGTTAGAAAGGACCTGCAGCAAGATGAAGGCAGAAAAGTACAGAAAAGAGAAGAAAAATGTAGTACTGGCAGTTGGAAGGTACTGCTGTGAAATGTATTTTTGAAAGGACCTGGAGCAAGATGAAGGCAGAAAACAGAAGAAAAGAAGAAGAAAAATGCTAAACAATAAGGGCAAACATTCAGAAAGATGAGCTGCAGGATAATGTGAAAATTTAGCAGAAAACCAGTTGCTGAAGTCTGGGTTGAACGAATTTGAAGGTAAAAGGACAACACTGGAATGACTTGAACTTGCTGGAAAAACGTAGCAACCATTGGTCATTGGCAACAGACTGGCAACATTTCTAACTTAGAATCTAGGTTTCAGGTTCAAGGTGGAGGAGAAACTAATCATGTGTGCCTGCACACCCAGTCCTGTTCAGACACTGAATTCAAAGATGACATAAAAATAAAAACTTTTAAATTCAATCACGTCACATTACGTGACTTGTTGGTTGTGCAACTGCAAAAGCTACTTGAACTCAGATTAAAATGCTGCGGCAAAAAAAGATGAACTACAGTATTGTGGGTATTAAATAAGATCATGCTACATCTAACCAGCGGATCATTTCTTGTAAGTGTCAAAGTGGTATTTGTACAGACTGCATTAACACCGTAGGCGTGAACAATGCATGCATCGTCATCTAGCCGAAGCGAAGCTAGAGAGAGGATGCATTGGGAGATTTCCTACAGTAAGCTAGATACTGCTTCAAATTGAAAACGGAGAAGATATTTGAGTAAAGACAAGTTACTTAACATCTGTGTTCAATATCGTCAATTAAAAGTAAAAACTTTCCAGTTACGAAGCGTTTGTTACCCCAGCCCCGGTTTGGCTGTTCGTGACGGTCAGCTATGACAGTCTTGAGCCTCGATTTTTGCAGATTTCGGTGAAACATGCTCAAATAAAAACGATCTACCTAGATTATGTACACTTTAAGCTCAATGTACATACCTTGTTTGGCCAATTTGGTCGATTGTGGAAAAGAAGTCGAACCGTTTTTAGTTATGGAGAGCCATCTCGCTAGCTCGACTATAGGAGAGAATAACAGACATTTAGCTAGAATCCACACCTCAAACAAGTTAACCTAGACGCAAAACTATACGTCCAATCCAAAAAATAAGGATATTTTCCGAGACCCGAGACTCTGCCGAAACCATAGATATCATTCAGAGGCGGCGGCACGGTTTTTGTGATGGGGGGGCGAGATTTTTTTGCCCCGCCAAAAAAATGAAATCTAGACCCTCTGAAACGCTATTTCCTGCATTTTAGGGGGCAGAATTTCATTATACACTTAGCTACTTTTCTCTTACGTTCTCTGGAGAAGGTTGTGTGATTGTCGCGAAAATAAACTGACCCATGCATGTAACACTGAGGACAGCAAGTGCTTTAACAATTATCTTGTTTTCGTTTTCAGATTCGACTTGTAAAATCATGGTATGGGCTACAGTTCGATGGACAACATTTTTAGCGTTGCGTTTGTTTACAGTTTCGTCGTTCATAATTCGGTTCTGCTCGTTTTTGATTTGTTATGTTTACCGTTATGCCGATAACAAAGCCTTCTACTAAGATGTTCCTGTTCTTTAATGTTTCTAACACATTTGACTAGATCAGGGGTGTCAAACAGGGCGTCCAGCTCGGCGGCCCGTCGGATGTCTTGGCAAAGTTTGAAAATTACAGAAATACATACATTTCATTTCTATAAAAGTAACTGCTATTCAGAATCCAAATGTCTATTAAGAATATGGAGGTTTATGAGTACAAACGTTTTGTAATTTTTTTAATCGATCCAGTAATTGCTTCAAAAACAGCGTAAATGCGATGTCTGCTCCGGAGGCAGAAGCGCTCATTGCCACAGGCAGCAGTGCTTGCTGCGCGCTTTGCGACGCGTTTGACGTCAAACGCGTCACAAAGCAAGGGAATCAGCAGAGGAGAGCCCGGGCAGATAAACAGTGGGCTGATGTCTGAGTTTTTGGTCTTTATGTTTCTAGTTTACTATAGAAAGACCTTAAAATAGGGTTTATCATCTAAAACCTTCACCAATGATTTAAACATCAAGAGATATTGTCGTTATGTATGTGTTATTATGCTATGATTTGACTGGTCTGGCCCACTTGAGATCAAAGTGGGCAGTATGTGGCCCCTTAACTAAAATTAGTTTGACACCCCTGGACTAGATAGTTCAAATAGTCAACTCACCACACGCTTTCAACACTTACAAATAACTCTTTATTAGAAATGAGTTGCACAGCGCCGGTAGGTCTTATAATTACGTCACATGTTAAAGTGCAATAGACGTAAACTAACCTTTATACTAAAATAAATACAAAACTGAAGAAAAAAAACACATGCGCGTACATGGCATGTAGATATTATATACATACTAATATGCACAATGTGCATAAGAATAAAGAATGTTTCTACATGTTAAATCGTCTATAGCTACTAGTTTCATGGTCACTTTCCAAAGTATCGCATTCTCTCTTCATTCAGCGATGCGAAATCAGCCGCAATGGCTGTCAGATCCATGCTATCTACAATGTCCTTGTGCACATGTAGCATCATACAGTTGTTGAGTCGTTGTTCGGTCATTGTGGAGCGGAGGTATGTCAGGAGTCTCTTCAGCGATGAGAATGCCCTCTCTGATGTTGCAGATGTGATGGGAACGGTTAGGTACAGTCTGAGTAGTTTGTGAATCTGTGAAAATGTAGAGCGATGTGACGATGTGGCCATTGCAGAACAGATAGTTCTGATGCTCGTCACCTTCTTCACCCCGGGGAGCGCCTGCTCGATGACGTCGGGAAGCATGGAGAGGTGGCGTGCCAGCTTGGGAGGGTCCAGGTCTTTCCCAAAGACAGAGGCTGTGACTTCCTCTATGCTCCCTGCTACGTCCTCGCCATTGGCAGCATCTAGGAGGACCTTCTCCATGGCAACCAGAGGCTTGAGGAAGGCCTGGTTAAACCTCTCTGACAGTTCACCAATCAGGAGGTCACATGACTGGAAGAACACCTGACGATGGAAGTCTTTTGGACTGGCGTGGCTGTGGGGCTCACTTCCATCGTCTAGGCGCCTAGGCTGACTGTCGGTAGCGAGGTAGTGTTGGCTCTTCGATGTCCAGCTCTCTAGCCGCCTCCTCGGTTGACCTGTAGAACGCGTCGAACGACTCGTCCGTCCTCTGGCGCCGATAGTAGGACTTAAGCGTTAACCAAGGTCACGGCCTCTTGCACACTTAAGTCCTTTCTTTGCAACGACTTTGATACCTCCTCCGCGGCAGAGAAAAGGCGCTGGCCTAAGCGCAGAGCGAACAAGGTGCTGAACTTTTCCAGCGCTGCAAGGACACCACCAGCCTTCAAGCCATATTCGTCCCTTGTGGTAGCGTTGACCTGCTGCATGGTGTCCATGAGGGTGCTGTAGTTCGTCAGAATACTCTCGAGTGCTGCAGTCCGGACAGTCCAGCGGGTGGGACAGAGAGGCTTGATTGTTCCACTTGATCTATCCTCTCCGGTGGCCAATTGAGTGAAGAGGGTCTTCCTCTTTGGAGAATAGTTGATCAGTTTGTGAATCTCCCTTGCAATGTCCATTGCATCCCGAACGGCCACGATCTGTCTACAGGTGTCTTGCAGGCACAGATTCAGTGAATGGGCCCAGCAATGCACTGGGACAGCTGCAGGCTCCTCTCCTCTTATCCGTGTTGCAACCCCAGAGCGATGGCCCTTCATGGTTGCAGCCCCATCGTACGCCTGTCCGCGACACAGTTGAAGTGGAAGACCTGTCCGGATAAGAGTGTCTTTGATCGCTGCTGTGATGCTGGCGGCGTCTGTGGATGACATCTTGTACAGGCCAAGACTGTCCTCGTGAACTTCGTAGTCATTGTCCACATACCGGACACTGATGTTTAGCTGCTCGTTACACGAGACATCAGTTGCCTCATCGGCAATGATAGCAAACCACGCTGGATCACCACCTTTAATACGTGCAAGGACCGACCTCAAGACATCATGACCCATGAGGTTGATCAGTTCGTTGATATGGTCATGAGTCATGAAGCGTCCTTGACGTAGCCACGAACGAACAACTTCATTGTCGTCAGCCCAGGTTTGCAGAAGATGATAAAGGTTACCATCCTTATCATGATGACCTCGGACAGCAAGCCCTTGTCTTAGCAAAAACTTCAAGGCTGACAGTTGTTTTAGGAGGCCATTCCGATGTAGCTGCTGTTTTTCTACGATCTGGGAATTGAGTTGACTTTCAATAGATTGTCCGGCAATGGCAGAGCACTTCAAGCTGGCTTCCTTATGTGCGTCTGACCCCTCGTGAATGTCAAACTTCTCAACTGCTTTTTTGTAGTTTTCGAACCCGGTGGTCACAAAGGCAGACTCCTGATGATTCGAAAAGGTGATGAGCTTGTGCTCTTTGGCATACCGACAGGTGGCACAGAACACCTTACGCTGTTTTGTGCACAAGGTGATCCACTTGCGGTCCTTGAACCAGCTTGGAAGGAACTTTCTATCCTTGTTCTGAAAGGCGCAGAGAACAGCAGCATCCCTGGGCTGAAACGCATCAGGGCTTGTAATGGCACATCCTTTGCAGTCACAACCAGCAGACTGGGGCGAAACAACGGGCTGCGCTTTCTCCGGCTCGGATGGTGCGGGCTGCGCTTTTTCCGGCTCGGATGGTGCGGGCTGCACGTTCTCCGACTCGGACGGTGCGGGCAAACTCAACGGCGTTTCCAAGACCTGTTATGATACAGATTGAATGATACAGAATTTGTACCTTTTTATTGGTAAAAGAAATATTTGATAACAAAAAACTAAACAAAGAAAGACGGACTTGATTCTTGAAAAACAGGGTTTTGATGAGATAACCTTATGCGAAAGACGCCGACATCGATTGCTTGCAAGCATAACAATGGCAAAAAAACAAAGGAGTGTGAATTCCGCCGAAAACCCGCGTCCCCACGCAATGTATATTGAGGAACCATAATTAATACTAATAGTTAGTAACTGAAGGGTTGTCTCAACTTCTTCAAATGTAGTTATGTAGTGTTTCTTATCAGTCAAGTATGAATGCAGGTGTACAGTATTTACAACCAGCAATACCAATAAATGCCAGTACGTACTGTACACTGTACAGCAACAATACCATTGCCTCAAACTAATCTTGGTTCAGTCACTAGTTTAAGTAAAGAGTGGGGGTATCCATGGCATTGTCCAATTATGTCCATATTTTACAAGTCTAAAGAAGTCATGTTGCCAAACTGAGACTCAACCAACTTACCTGAGACTCCCTGACTCCCTGTTCCTGCTCTGTCCCCAGCTCTATTATCTGTGTGTCACCTGGTGCCTGCTCTGCCTAATGACATCATTATGAAACATTCAATTAGCATTTCACATCATTTTTATGAACATTTTATCAACTAGTCTTTGAGATAGGCCACTAGGGTTCTTACTTTGCGTTTTGGTGTCCTGAAAAATTCTCTTATGTCCATCTTCCTTTTTTCTGCCATTTTTCTACCACACACAAAATGTGCAGGTTATTTACAGTAGGAGATGGGCTTCTATCATGTATTACCATTCTTATAGAATAGGCTTCGATCTACCAGCTAGACAGTCAGCTAGGAAAGGTGAAACGGATTGCATGGACAAGGATTGACAGCTGTATGAGTGTCATTTTAATATAATTCATGTTTTGGTTTTATATTGGCTGGCTTCCCAGAATAGCTGAATTTGCAGAGCTAGCGAGCACCAATTCCGTTTGTGTGGTATTTGCCATCATCTTTGCTATCGCCAGTTTACTCCAGATCGTGTGCTTCAAGTCCCTAGACTGACGATTTAGCTTTTGCAACGAAACCATTTAAGATAATTATGACAATGGTAGAATATAGTGTAGTTCTGTTCAGTATCGCTAACCATGGCAAAGGGATTTCGAAGAACTACAATATCCATGCTGATCTTGGATTAAACAGACGATAGCAAAATGTCCATCTTTTGACGACGCCACATAAATGGAATAGGTGCTAGCTAATGTTTGCTCTTAGTTCGCTAGCTATGCAAATGCAGCTAGTATGTGTGAACCCTGCCAAGTAAACCCTGCCAATACAAAGTGAAATCGCTATGGTGCGATTAACTGGATTAACCTCACGTTAGCTACGTGCATTTCAGATGGTAGACACTCAGTCACCTTGCCAGATAAGGAACACTACTACTGCATTGCTAGCTTCTCTCACTGACTCTAATTCAAAAAGCAGGTGATGTTACTTAACTAACTAGCTAACATGACCAATGCAGGGAAAAGTGTGACAGTTATGAATGTTTTATTGTATTGAGTGGTAGAAATAAATTGTCAAAACCAATCCTTTGTTACAACTACTTACTGGACATCAGCCACCAATGACACAAACAGATACTGTCAGATTTTCACACACGCACCTGCATCACTGAGGCGGCTGTGGATCAAACCATTGTGGGACCAAGGGCGGGGTTCGCAATCTTTTTAAAGTTTTACAAAAGCGCCATTGTGTCCATAATCAGCAAAACGCTTTCATTGCTTATTATTAATGTTATGAAAATTACATAGTTATGTTTACAGGGATTTATTGGGGGGGACAAATCATACTTTTCCCAGGATTGGGGGGGTCGTGCCCCCCCGGGATTTCCGTCCATGTAGTAATCATGATATCACGGAGAGATCTGCTGTAGATTTCCTTTTCGGAGCCATGTTAGCATGACGGGCGTGGCTAAAACTTTCCCGGACGGCGCTGGCCTCTGGGAATTTTTTACTTTTCCCGAGAGTTTCCGAGGGGCTCTGACGGACGCCGACAGATTCAAGTTCCATATTTGGTGCGTTGCCTATCACATGACTACTCCGCACATCGGGAAGGTCCCGAGGAGTTCACAACACGGAAGTGAACAAGGACACAGCGTTTTCCGCGGCAGTGCCGCACGCCGTGAATTTCTCTCGACATTTGCGGTGGATTTTATTGAGGGGGGGCGACGCCCCCCCAACATATTTTTCGGAGGGGCGACCGCCCCCCCTGCCCCCCCCTGTGCCGCCGCCACTGTCATTTAAATGTCTGTGCGGTCAGAAATACAACTCTTGGCAGTTTCGAAAACGTGTACCCAATTCTGCTTTCATGGTGCTTGTTTGTTTGGTTGCCACGGTGATGGCGCAGCTGTGATAGCTAACGAGCTAGGCAGAGAGAAAAACGAACATTTACCTAGCATCCACACCTCAAACAAGTTGACCTAGACGCAAAACTACACGTCCAATCCAAAAAATGAGGATATTTTCCGAGACCCAAGACTCTGCCGAAACTAGAGATGTCCTTTATATGTCTGTGCGGTCAGAAATATGTCTCTACCGGCAGTTTCGAAATCGTCTTCCTTGCTTTCTCTGACGGATTTTACCCACCTCTCCATTGAAGTTAGTGAGAGAATTTGAAAGGCTGCTCTCGCTTCAAGGCTCATAGCTGAAAATCTGTAAATGTGAGCTCTTTAGTAGTTACATTGGCTGAAAGAGGACAATTTTTCCTACATTTTAAGGTATAACTTGTTTCTGTAAGTTAAACTATATGAACGTTAGAGGAATTTGTTTGACGATTTAGTTGAATATCAGAAAAAGAGCAGGCAAGCAGAGTGTGCCACTCTGCTTGCTGCTCATTCAAAAAATCAAGAAGGAGCAAACATTTTCATGTATTTCAAACTGTCATAATTCAAAATTGGCTGAATATTTGAAAAAGCTGAATCATTTAGGAATAGCTGAATGTCTTGTGAACATTTTAAAGGTTGAATGGTGTCTCTAGCTGAAAGTATGCTGAAGTAGTTACGTTTGAAAGAGGAGGAAGCTTTTTAATGATTTGAAATGATTTACCATTACTTTCAATGGGAGAATAATTTGCACAAAAACCTTAATGTCTTAAAAAGTATAAAAGTGAGAAATACCAAAAGTCATAGCCATCATCTCCTGAAGGAGCTGAACGTTTTCATACAAAAATTGTAGGAATCGGTGAAAGTATGCAGGACGAGTTAAAGGCCAAAGAAACGGCGGAAGAACTAAGAAGTTGAAAAACAAGAGTGAGAATGCTGAACAGCATTCTCACAATAATAATAACTAGAGAGGGTACAATTTCTGGGAAATTGTAGGGTGTGCTTGCTTGCGTCGGTTGTAAGTTTTTCCCTTCTAGTGATATTTTCAAGCATTTAGCCTACTCATATTGCATATTTCATTAAGAACACCCTTTGAAAACAGCTGCAAACCCCCTTTGAAACAAGCTACTGTAACAACGTTGTCACTGGCAGTATGGAATCGCTATTCAAACAGTACCTGTCTGCTAACTGAAAATATGCCCCCTAAAACGTAAATAAGTTTGACATTAATGTAGGGGGAAATGGCTAATTCAAAATAAGTTTGCTAGAGGCAAGCTAGCTGCTGTTGCTCCACATTTCACTGATTGTTTGAAAGCGCCGGAAATGAGAACATTTCTTTTGACATAAAGTTTAGCTGTGGCATTGAAGACAGTACTACACACTGCCAGTGGGTGAGCCGAGTCTGACTGAGGCTAACGTCAAAACAAGCCGTGGTGTCACTCAAATTCCAAGTTTTACACAAATCACAAAAATATGCTGACGCGCTGGCTGTCTTCGCAATCGCCATATCTTTATAACACTGCCCTCCTTCTGATTTTTGATGTAGAATTGACCCTGGTACGAAATTAAGAAAATACTCATCAAAGATCGACAACAGCTGACGCAATCGTCAACGGAGGCTGACGGGGCTCTCACGTAGCAAACCAATCCAAGTTTTTACAGCAACCTACATTAAAATCTCACCATCTGGCTGTCTTCACAATAGTCATATCGTCATAACATTGCCCTCCTTCTGTTTTGTGGTGTAGAATTGACCGAACTATAAAAATACGAAAATACTAAACTACTATGACGCTTGCATGGCTGCCGCCTAGGCAGTCTCACGGGCGACCCGCACTCGCTCAAATTACAAAGACTTTCACAACCTAAATAAAAAATCCGAGATGGCAGTTCCACTCGAAATTGCTTTCTCAACAAAACCCAATGGTTGGTAATTTGGGGGGTTGGCATTTTTCACTCATAATCCAAGCTCCAATTTGCGTGCTAGAACGTCTCTATCACGTTGTATCCATGCGTCGTTGCTAACGTGTGCTGACGTAGTGACGTAGGCTAGCACTGCTACCCTTCGTTGACAGAAGACACTTTTTGCCACAAAAACTTTGTAACCTCCTAAACTGTGCAACGGAACGTAAATCCCAATAGAAGCAACGCAATCGAGACCAAGACGAAACGTTTGACACCTAGGTTGTCTATGTAGGCCAAATATTGACTGAGTTTTAGGGGTGGGAAAATAAGAAGAAGAAGAAGATATATGTGAGAGAACAAAGGTTGTGCCCTTGCCGAAGGCAAAGCACACCCAATAAGAAGATATATGTGAGAGAACAAAGGTTGTGCCCTTGCCGAAGGCAAAGCACACCCAATAATTAGCACACACATAGGAACACCCACAGAACAACACATCACATACATTTCATTTCACAACACAGGGACATCCCCAGAATTCCCACTCCTCCCCAGACCCACCCATACATACAAATACACACTCAACCTAGGCACACGCACATCCCAAATCCCCCTTCTGGCCACCACACACAGGACCCCCCCTACACTAGCCACTAAGTCCCTCACTCAGTCCCACTTCAAAAAACACACTCACTCCCCCTCCAACACGCAGACACACACACGGGAAGCTTTCTCCAAAGAGACAAGCTTCCCCTCCCCAGTAGGTTACCGGGATTCCCCCTCATCAGCCTCCCCCATCCCTCAGAAACTTGGTCCAAACATCACCAAACACCCAATAACCCACTCTTTTTTCCCTTCCCCAGGCGCCAGACAGGAGAGTCCCCCAAAAAACAGGCCCTCATTGCAGGTGTCGAACGCCCCTGAAGGAGCCTTCGTTTTGATGGACTTTGGAGAACTCATTTTGATGAGAACAACAAAAAAAGAGTGATGCTTATTATGAAATGTGCATATGGCGTAGATGTGTTTGACTTTGGTGCATACGTATATCCAAGTGGTGCATTAAAAAGTTGTTGATGCTTGGATACGCATATAAAAGTTTTACATTTTTCATGCATTAAAAAGTTTTTGATACTTGCAAACGTTTTTGAAATGTGCATTGGCAAATGTTTTTAAGAAGAGTGCTTGCATACGTTTTTGAAATGTGCATTGGCAAATGTTTTCTAAGAAAGAGCTTGCATATGTTCTAAAGAATGTTAGGAAATAAGTTTGAAAATGTTTTGATACCCTTTTTACCTTTTTGCATTAAATACTTTGTAGATGTGCATCGTAAACATAGAAATGAAGAACTGTTTATGTGTAAGAGTTTAATGCAGAATGTTTCAGTATGACAGATGCAGAGGATGTGGGTGGTAAATGCTGGCATCGATAGAACCACATTTGACCTTTTTTAGAGAATACAGGAAACGTGTGTAACAGCCAGAAATCCGCGTCATGTATGGATACGTTTAGACAGGGACATCCTTATTGAAGGGTATAAGAATGATGTCAAATGAATGTGACAGCCCCTTCTTCTCTCTCTCACACAGTCTCAGTCACTCTCAGTCTGACACAGTCTCTTGGAGTCTCTCACAGTCTGATCAAGTGCCTGTTTTGAAAGCTTTTTGTCTTTTGATATTCTTGTTCTTCTAGTGGCCCAGGGCCCCCGGTTTTTAATTTTCTTTGTTGTCTTCCGTAAAGGAGGTTTAGCTTCTTCCATCTTTCTCTCTTTTTGTATTGTCACTTGTGAAATCTGTTAATAAAAAATTTGAAAAGACAGTCGTTGCCCTACCGCCCTTTGTGCGCCCCTCGTTCGAGACCACGAGATTCACTCAGCGCCACACACCTAGACTCAGGTGAGTTCCCCGGGAATCGCGACCAGTCATTTAGACACGAATACTGTCCAGCTGGTGTTTACGCGAAACAGGGTATTGAAGTGTTCGTCTGTTCAGACATATATACTCTCTCGACAGGTGCGGTGTTGCGTCTCGCAGATAAACTGAAACTAAAAACTGAACGTTGGGTTTTAATCTGTGGGAAGGACGTTAACGGGGAGGAAAACATAGCCAAGGAATAAGTGATCGATAAATTATGATGTGTTGCCCAAAACAGGGCCTATAAACATTTGCTGCTATAAAAGATCTCTTGAGGTTATTGTGTCGAAGGCCCAGTGAACGTCTGTGACAGCGTGGGTCGTTGTGTTGGGTGCGGGGATTCCTTCCCCGAGGGGGAGCCTCCGACTAACTCGTAATTCGAACCAAGCGTGTGTTCTCCGCACACGCAGCCTGTGCAAATTCGTGAGACCCCGAGCGTGGTGTTGGGTGACAGGCGAGGCGTCATAATAAATACTATATAGGCCACTTGCATATATATATATATTCATATTAGCCAGGGGATCAGCACCCTGGTCGGCGCGCACCTTTTCTCCGTCCCCACACGATCGTTCGACACAGGCCAAAATGATGAAAGGGCACCTAAAAGGCACATCACCTTTGAACAAAGCCTGCTCTGAGCCCTCCCCTTTCCACCCTACCAAGGGGCCTGTGGGGGACTCTCCACGACTTGGCGCCTCCACAAACACACCCCTAGAACCCACACACAGTCCCCAACCTCCAACACATAGCCAACCCACCCCCTCATGCACACACATCGTTCAAACCTTCCTACCACATAGCCCGCCCCTCACGCAAGGTGGCGGACTGGACGATCAAGGGCACTAAGTCTCACCTGTTTATTGGGGACTCCAACCTCAATAGGATCCCCTTCTTCCATAACCCTATGGCACAGGTGGACAGCTACCCTGGGGCCACTTTCTATCATTTTCAAAAAGTCTTAGAAAAAACAGACATACATCCACACACACAGGTGGTGGTCCTCTCGGTGGGTCTCAACAATAAGGACCACGACCCATACCAGACATCACTGAAACAGTTAGCAAGCATGCATAAGGAAGCCAAGAGCACTTTCCCCAACGCCACCATCTATGTCCCCATCATGAACCACTCACCACTTCTCACCCCACAACAGAAACAAAACATCAAGATAATGAACGGTTACATCAGCACACATCTACCCACACTTTTTGAAATACCGAACGACTCATTCCGCACCACTAGGGACACCATTCACTGGACACCGGAAACAGCAACAGCAATTTTCTCACACTGGTGTGCACAGTTACATTTATAATCACCCCTACCCACAACCAGGACACCTCCAGCATCACCACTCACCCACTAACGACACATACACCTACGGCCCCCCCTCTCTCCGTTTCCCAGCCCTCTTACGCACCACTATCACCCAACTCCAACATACTGAATCTGTCCAAAACATTCCACCCATCACAACCACAAATAGCACTGCTGGAGAGAGGCCTCACCTTCGTTCCCCGCCCCACTACTTTTGACCAGGAGGAACTTCAAAGGGACATTCACAAATACCACAGACGACTCAAGATTTTGGACTACTTTGACTTCACAGACAATGACGTTCACCTGCCATTTATCAACCCCTCCACCTGGGAGCCTAAACTCTCCCAGGTGGACCACCACATCAGGCACCTTATTAAGACAGACAGAAGGACACTACGAGACCACAACACACAGACGGACAGACAAGACAACCTCACGACCACACTCCGAGAAGCACTACAAACACTTAAAAACAACACACACATAGTCATCAAACCAGCGGACAAAGGATCCAAAATAGTCATTTTAGATAATTATCAGTACACTTTTGAGGCAAACAGACAGTTAAATAACAGCAGACACTATAAGATCATACCGGACAGCATACAACCACAGACACAAGTTAAACTTAGGACCATCATCAAATCACTCTACAACAGACACTACATCACAGCCAAACAACGGGACTACAACGGGACCTGACACACCACGACAAATACTTTTTTACCTACTTCCCAAAATCCATAAAGAACCGGACACCTGGACCATTCCCTTTGAAGTTCCTCCTGGTAGACCCATAGTCTCAGACTGCAACAGCGAATCATATAACATATCGGAATACATTGACCATTACATCAACCCCCTATCCACCCGCCACCCCAGCTACCTCAAAGACACCTACCACTTTTTAGAGAAGCTCAAGCCCATAGCTGTTCCCTCCCACACACACATCTTCACCATTGACGTTGACAGCCTGTACACCAACATTAACACCACAATGGGTGTGCAGGCTGTCAAGTCATTATTTCAAAAACACCCAGACCCCAATAGATCGGATCAGGACATTCTACAATTACTCCAAATTAGTTTAGACAGCAATGATTTTTTATTTAACAATAAACATAATCTACAGATATCGGGAACAGCTATGGGCAAAAAGTTCGCACCCGCCTATGCAAACATATACATGGCTGAGTGGGAGAGAGAAGCACTGTCAAAGTGTCCACTACAACCATCATTCTACTACAGATTCTTAGATGACATCATAGGAGCATGGCCACACGACATCAAACATTTCACGGAATTCATACACATACTCAACTCACCACCAACACACACACAACCAACACACACACGACACGCACATCACACACAGTTCCTGCACTCCAAACACGAGCCACAATACATTCACAACCCGCAGCACGGTCCTTCCCCCTCCTTTCCCCCTCCCACCCGAATCCCTCCCCTTACCCTACACCGGGTTCGTATCCTGTATCCTCCCACAACCCCCCTCCTAGCCCTGAACTCCCCCTGGACCCTGCTGCGGGACCCCATCCGACACCTCGTCACTACCCCATTTTCAATTCCATCCGCCGCCACAGCCCCAAACCCAACCCTCCCTTTAACCTCACTCGGCCCCCCCCAGAAACCACACCCAACCTGGTCCCTCATCCTAACCCCAACCCCTCGGACCCCACGCCTAACCCCAACCCTCCCTGTAACCCCATCCCGTCTTTTAACCCTAAACCCAGTGTGATTTTTAACCCTAAACCCAACCCTCCCTTTAATCCCACCCCCTTCCCCCGAAAACCATACCCAGCCTGGTCCCTTATCCTAACCCCAGCCCCTCGGACCCCACCCTGTTCCACATTGTCTGTGCTTGTGGAAGCTATCTGTTGTCTACGCTGCTGTACTCTGTTATACCTGTCAATTGCGCTTGCCTTCCCTGACTTATCATGTGTTCCTCTTTCATTCTTTCCTGACAACTTCAATGAGGGGGCCCAGTCAGGATGTGTGCTGTGGTGGCGGTATGATGGCTTGCCTTAGAGAAAGGGCCAGGGAGTCTTTAGTCTTTAAATCTCTATATGTAAATTCAACAAACTAATGGTGAGCAAATAGTAAATTCAACCAACTAATTGTGAGTAAATAAACAAACTCCAAACATATTATAACAAACTACAGCAGTCGATATGTAGTGCAAACCGCAGACGTTTATTTTGAAATCCGTCAAACCGGAAAGAGCCAGCTAACGTTGGCATGCTAAAAAAACTTTGATTGGTTTGCTACGTGAGAGCCCCGTCAGCCTCCGCTGACGATTGCGTCAGCTGTTGTCGATCTTTGATGAGTATTTTCTTAATTTCGTACCAGGGTCAATTCTACATCAAAAATCAGAAGGAGGGCAGTGTTATAAAGATATGGCGATTGCGAAGACAGCCAGCGCGTCAGCATATTTTTGTGATTTGTGTAAAACTTGGAATTTGAGTGACACCACGGCTTGTTTTGACGTTAGCGCCCTCAGTCAGACTCGGCTCACCCACTGGCAGTGTGTAGTACTGTCTTCAATGCCACAGCTAAACTTTATGTCAAAAGAAACGTTCTCATTTCCGGCGCTTTCAAACAATCAGTGAAATGTGGAGCAACAGCAGCTAGCTTGCCTCTAGCAAACTTATTTTGAATTAGCCATTTCCCCCTACATTAATGTCAAACTTATTTACGTTTTGGGGGGCATATTTTCAGTTAGCAGACGGTACTGTTTGAATCGCGATTCCATACTGCCAGTGACAACGTTGTTACAGTAGCTTGTTTCAAAGGGGGTTTGCAGCTGTTTCAAAGGGTGTTCTTAATGAAATATGCAATGAGTAGGCTAAATGCTTGAAAATATCACTAGAAGGGAAAAACTTACAACCGACGCAAGCAAGCACACCCTACAATTTCCCCAGAAATTGTACCCTCTCTAGTTCCCTTAGTCACCACATTTTCACACAAAACTCGACCCCTACAACACGCATTCAAACATAACTTCACCACGGCTCAACGCACATACCCCGCACTAAAACCCTACCGGATCATTTCAGCCTACAGAAAAAACAAAAGTTTCAAAGACATACTCATTCACACCAAATTCAGCACCATGCCCTCTCCAGTAGCCAAACCTCATACTAGGGAGGACAAACCCGTTTGAGCGTTTTTCCTGAAATACGTTTTAATAGTTATTCCTGGGGAAATTATGGAATTAAATTACATATTAACTATACTGAAATACGTGTGCACAATAATATCAACAATATTTGCTAAATTTAGACGTTTTTAAAGGTTTTTAATTTTACCTCGAAGCAACTTCCGTTAATCAGCAGTTTGTGAAAAAGAGGCTAGTTTCACGACAGTGATTTTGGATGTAGCCTACTTTAACATGTTGGCTGATTAGCCGTTACGAGTGAGATATATTTACAGTTACATTAACAAACCTCTTGTTTGTAAAATATGTAGTCTTAAATACGATGGGAACACATCACATAAACAATTCTAAAACGCCCGACACGCCAAATGTTGTCATTTTTTGTCAAGCGTCCCTGAAGCTCAAATTCCGAGTCGGAGTTCCATTAGGCTTTTCATTGCAGTGAATGGGTGCGGGCACTCATCGGGCATAAACTCAAATATCTCAGAAGTCCCAACTGGAAAATGTTAGCGGTTTAACAGTCCTGTAGAGGACGTTTTCCTGAACAGATTGACATCAAGTTAAGGATGTGGCATTGAAGTTCAGGTTAGTAGCCAAGGGTGTAAAGACCACTCGGCTAATTACAGACGTCTTAAACTGTTAAAACCCTAGTGCCACATACGGGACGGTATTCACACAGGCATTGGCTCTAATTTGAGTGATAGTTTGTTTCATCAATTGAAAAACTGATCTGGGACTTTTGACTAAAGTAGTGTGGTCGCTTCCTAAACAACTATGGAATTCTACGTTTGACTATTAAGTGTGCCGTTTGCGCCCCTCCCCCCACCTGTCACAGGGCCAGGCTGCTGCTGTAACTTGCTAGCCAACCTTAACTGAGGGGACTGTTTGAACGCGTTGGAATTAAAAAATGTTTATCTATATGTATATTTGAGACCACACATTCGTAGATGTACGTTTCCACTATATGTTAACGGATTTTAAGGTCGATCGGATTAAATGAGCGAAAACAAGGCACATCTGTCCATATTTTGTTAGTGAAGCAGGGAGAGGTAACTAGCTGGATAGAGCGATGGGGAGTTTGTTAGCACTCAAAATGTAGCTCTAAAACAGGGGCACTCCTCGGACATAAGCTCGATTATAAAAAAAACCCCAGCTGGGAAATGTTAGCGGTTTTCACAGTCTTGTAGAGGAGACCTTCATGAACAGAATGACATAAAATTGAGGCTGTGGCATTGAAGTTCAGGTTAGTAGCCAATGGATCAAAGTACTCACAGCCCATTACAGACCTCTTAAAATGGGAAAACCTCTGTGCCACATACGGGATGGTATTCGCACAGGGATTGGCTCCAATTTGAGTGACAGGTTGATTCACCAATTGAAAAACTCATCTGGGAATTTTGATTTTTGTAAGGGGAGTGCCGAGATTTTACTGTCGCCGTTTGGCTTCTTAAACAGCAGTAGAATTCAAAGTTTCTCTAAACCGCGTCGCGTACAGCATAACAGTGAGCTACACTGGCTTAAAACTACAGGTATATAATGATAATTGTACCCATGAATTGTTTACTAGTAATATAATATCATAATAAATCATAAAACGTTCATTGATATGTGAGCCAGGTTTATTATTTTAACGATTGAAAACGGATGCATCACAGACCGCTGTCGTATATGTCGTCCAACAGAGGCTAATTATGCTAACGTCTCAGTCAACAAGCGAAAATTGACTACCGTTTTCGAAAGTAAATGTACTAGTAATATCAGCGTACATCGTATTGTACATTAAATCTCACAAGTGTGTTTTTTATGACAATGTTAAATGAGCAATAAGTTCAGTTTAGCATTTGTTGACGCTTGGAACTCTCCGTTGTGATTACATTGAGAGCAGAACGTTTGTCCTCCCTACTCATACACTTCACTATAAAAACAGAAAATTCATCACAAACCCTCACAGTCACACATCCGCTCCAGTCCCGGACAACCTCACTTTACAAACTTCCAACGCAGTATATATCATCACCTGCACCCTCTGTCACAAACACTACATAGGAGAAACCGGCTCTTCAATAGACACTAGGCTCAAACAACACCTGTACAACATCTCACGGGCACACCTACAAACAACACTCGTCACACACTTCCAGGAGCACCCCGTCACTCACCTCATCATATCTGGTGTGGAGTCGGGGTCCGGGTGGTCCAGTGGACAGCGGAAGCACGCTGAAAGAAAATGGATCACACAGTTGAACACCATTACACCCCTGGGACTGAATGAGAAAACATAACACTCTTCTTTTCATACAGGACCAGTTTTCATTCAACAAATAAAGTATACATCATTTCATTGCAACTCTGTTTTTTGGTATATACTGTTTCTGGTAACCTGGTTAACTATCCATACACACACACACACCTACATACAGACACATAGACCTACACACCAACACACAAATTCAACAACACTTACCTTGGTCAACACCATCCACTCATCCAGCACCACACAGCACCTGCAAAAAAACAAACACATAACTCCACAACACTTTTAAAACATATACATGTACACACTCATACATATGCTTACACATACACTACCAAAAATAATACACACACATAACTTACCTGGCTATTTATCCATACACACGCACACACCTACATACAGACACATAGACCTACACCCCCCCCCGAAAAAACCCACATTCAACAAACACTTACCTTAGTCTTCCAATCCTCAGCACCACCCACTCATCCACCGCCACACAGCACCTGTAAAAAAACACACACATTATTTCACAACACATTCCTTTGTATTTCTGTTTTTTTCCCCTTCCTTTCTTTGATTTAGTTTAAAACACAGGAATGATAGGCCCGTGCTCCCAAAGACCACCCAGTTTTCTGTTTAACCCTAACCAAACCCAAACCTAACCCTAACTGGTTCACTCCAACAGTAGTAAGAGTAAGAAAAAGAAAGAATCTGGATCTCATAATAATCAATATTTTACTTACCTTAAGTATATCTCCAATACATCTTCGGGCTTGGGAGCTCCTATTTGGCAGAGAGTGGGACCTGAGAGTATCAATGTAGTGTATGTCATTAGATGCACGGTGTGTCAAAGAGTGTATGTGGGGGAAACATATTCCATATCCCATATTCCAAGAGGGGAAATAGACTGCAGTGAGTGGAAATAAAAACTATTGTAGGATTATTTATGTGTGTGATGTATATTTACTTATGTCTAGAGATATGTTTAAGGTTTATATTGACATGCTATCTCTTTTAGATATGTCCCTTTAAATTGTTTATACATTAAACTCCATTGTAGTCACTCTCCATATTGGAGTTGGGGATGGTTCAGACAACCTCAGACCTTTAGGGGTGCCTCCACATTGTTAAAGTTAATAGGTCAAGGAAATGTATACATATATATAAAAAATATATATAAAAGATGTACTACTTAACTCTTGAATATGATCCTCCAGGGGGTTGGGGTGTCTAAAAAAGGAAACAAAAGGGACATACAAAACAAGTAAGAACATGAAAACAATTATTACATTGAAAATGCTTTCTACTTACCTGGGTTCCTGGGTACCGGTAGGGACGGGGTGATATGAGTTACTCCTCCTGGGCTTTCATGAAATTCTGCAATGAAAAGAGAACAAAATGGCTTAATGTATGTCTTGGGAATTATGTATTTACTTTTATGAATTATTTTTCAATGACTGTGATATTAGGAAAACAGACCTATCCAGCACTTACTTTACGATTTATATATTGGTTTTTGTGTTTCTTTTTTTGTGAGATCTTGTGTGACACTTCGATTAGGTCTTATTTCTTATTTATCTTATGAATTAGTTATGTGTTTATATTTATTTATTTACTGATAAATGTATTTATTGTGTTATTTATAAGTTAGACATAATGACCGGAAGACTTACAGCTGAGCTTTTTTCCTTGTCCCAGGATTCACACTTCCTTTAAACCAACACACCCCCCACCCTCACTCTTATTCCTCTCCATGACCATACTCACTTCCTTCCCCCTTTTGTTTCTTTTCTTCCCTCCCCTTTTCCCTCCTCCCTTCTTCCTCCTGCCTAAACCCAACCTTCCCTTTCCCCCTCTCCCCCTCCCTTTCTGCCCTCTTTCACTTAGTTATTCCCTTCCCCACCTCCCTGACCCTAACCACAACCACTCCCTTTTTTGCCTAAACCCAACCCTGTTTTTTTCCCCCCTTCCCCATCCCCCAACCCTAACCACAACCTTCCCCTACCTGGTACCCCTCATAACAACAAGCATTTTTCCTTTTAATACTTTTACCTCAGGCACTCTTTCTACTGTGAATTTTACATTTTGTTCCCCCTCCCCTTATCTTCTTGTATGTTTGTTTCACTCTTTCTTTTCCCCCCTTTTTTCTTTATTTCTTTCTAATTTTTCACTATGGGTCTCTACATTTAAACAGTCCCTGTGCCCGTGCACCCTGGGTGACTTAGTTCACCTAGTCACTCCCCTTCACCTAACCCTAACCCTAACGAGGGATACTGGAGAAATTAACACCTAAACCAGAGGCAGAGCAGGTCATCTTGTCTGTTGGTCTTGTCAACTGTCTGGACAGACAGCAACCCACTACCACTTGGAAGCAATTCCAGCAGCTTGGGAAAACTTGTTATAGAGTTTTTCCCAATGCCACTATCTATGTGCCGCTCATTACCTTCTCTGACAGGCTGGCTAAAGACCAGCAGAGGTTATTGGAAAACTTTAATATCTTTATTGAAGATAGATCTCCTTTCACACCCTTACCCAAGATGGGTAAGCTCCAATTCAAAGTAACGGGTCAGGATCCGGTCCTTTGGACGTCTGAAACTGCGGAGAACATGCTGAAATTATGGATTAGCAAATTGTTATAAATACCAAAGGGTTACATACTCCCTGTTGACATCTGGGGAGTAGGGAGGGATTCCTGTGGAGAGAAAAAAACAACAAAATGTTATACATGACACTACCAGGGATCACAAAATATATACACCTACTTACCTTAGATGACCAGTGGGGGGCAGAAGGGTTCCTGTCCTGTGGGGGACATAATAAAAAAAGATAAATACAGATCCAAAGTACAGGGTATCAAATTACTTACCTGGGATACTTATTTATATACCTACCTTGATGGGAACTTAATCCACCTCTTCACCTCTCTTCTCTCTGGGGATAAAAAAATCATTAATAAAAGCATTAGAGACTTGTGCCAGTGCACCTCTGACCCAATATTGGGCCAAGACTTTTCACAAACCTAACCCTAACCCAACGTCATTTGGCACGGCCGGGGAATCGAACTGGCGAGCTTCAGATTACTAGCCCGACTCCCTCACTGCTTAGCCACCTGACTCCCATATATTACCTCTCCTCTGGCTTCCCCAATATTATAGGTGCAATATACTGTCCCCATGGGTGTATCCAGGCCCATTGGAAGACTCAGGGGGTCACTGCCTGGTGCCCCCATGGTTGAAAGTGTTTCTAAAATGCCCTCTAGAGTGGAAAAAATTAGACCAAGTGCCCTACTGTCTGCCATTCACATTGTGAAATATGCTTGAGTGCACAGGATGCCCCATGCAATAAATGACAGTGTGCCCTCTATAAATGTAAAAACATGTCTTTATGAGTTCCTTTATAGTATAGAAAATGTGATGCAGTACCCTATAAGTTGCCCTTACAATGGCCTAAATTGGACTGTTCCCATGCCCTTACTTCCAATGGAAAAAGTGCGTCTCATATGATGCTGTTTCACTCATCAAAGCTTTCCATTCATTAAATGTTGGTAATGTGGGAGCTTTCCAATATCTCAGTATAATTCTGGCAGCTGAGGCTATCCCAACCATCAAAACTGAATGGGCACTTTTTGTCAGTTGTGGAATTTCTGTTTTATCACCCAGAAGGCATAAACGTGGGGAAAATGGCAAAGATAGTCCCATCCATGTCTCTAAGAAATCCAATACTCCAAAATGGGTTGACCATAGAACATTCCCATATGAGATGTACAAATGTGCCCATCTCTTTTTTGCATTTCCATCATGTGTTGGTACTTATTAGTCCTATTTTGAAAAGCCTGCATGGTGTCCAGTAATACCGGTGTAGAATTTTATATTGAGTGAATTTACCTCTAGTCTCCTTTATATATCTACCATTATCAGTCAAAATCTGTTTCCAAGTATCATTGTCAATCTGACAATCAAGGTCCCTCTGCCAGATTATCCTCAAATCGTCACAGGTGCTGCTGGTTAAATACATTGAATTACTGTAGAATACTGATGCCTTATGGTTGAGTGGGTTTTGAAGGTAGTCAGTTACTGGGTTGTCTGTTTCATTTGGCCGGCACTTTTTTGTCAAGCAGTGTCTTATCTGCAGGTATTTCCAGAAATCCCTCTTATTTTGTAGATTATACTCTTGGGCTAATTCAGTGAATGACTTAAATACACCATCTTTATAGAGATTACTTATTGTATGTATTCCCTTATCTAACCATCTCCTCCAAAATACAGTTTGTTTCCCTATTTTGACTTCTGAGTCAGAAGTCCAGCATTACCAGCAGCAATATGCATCACCAAAGTGATGCATATTGCTGCTGGTAATGTGAAACCTTGTGTATTTTATGAACCTTTGCCCATACCTCCCTAGAATGTTTAATTATTGGATTCTTGTCTCTCTCTTTGTCAGTTGACTGCTGAGATATTAGTTATAGGCTGGAACGGCTCGGCCAGAGCCTTTTCAATAGCGGCCCACTTCAAACCAGACTCTGTCCCACTCCAATGTTTAGCTATCTTGACCATTTCAAAAGACCAACTATATAGTCTAACATCAGGTAAACCCAGCCCTCCTTTATCCTTGGGTGCATACAATTTGCTCAACTTAAATCTGGGCTTCCTTCCAGCCCATAGAAAGTCTTTAATGAGATTGTCATACTGTTTAAAAATGTGACCAGGTATGCTGAGTGGTAGCATCATGGATACATAGTTAAATTGTGGGGCTATTACCATTTTAACAACATTTACTTTACCCCACAGAGTCAGATTTAACTTCCCCCATTTTCCTAAGTTTGTTTTGTTTTTTTGAAGGAGTGGATCAAAGTTGAGTGTGGTCATCTCATGTAGGTCTCATCTTAATTTAATACCCAAGTTGATCATGCCCTTAGTAATCCACTTGAAGTTATGTTGTGTTATTACTTGTGGATGGCAGTGTTTGGATATGGGCATTGCTTCAGATTTGGTCCAGTTGATTTTGTAACCTGAAAGCTTAGAGTATTCACCTATGGTGTTCATTAGAGCAGGCAATGAGTTTTTAGGATCACTGGTCAGAAAAAAAATGTCATCTGCATAAAGCATTAGTTTGTGCTCGCTACCACCACCATTCACTCCTTTAATGGAGGGGTTTGCTCTAATCGCAGCAGCCAGAGGTTCCAGGGCAATTGTAAATAGGAGTGGCGAAAGGGGGCACCCTTGTCGTGTTCCTCTGGAAAGATAAAAAAAATAATGAAGTTACACCATTTGTCATGACCGCTGCTTCGGGGGAGTTGTACATTATTTTTATCCATTTGCTGAAACCAGTGCCAAAACCAAACCCCGACAGGGCCGAGTGCAGGAAACCCCATTCAACCCTGTCAAAGGCCTTCTCAGCATCCAATGAGATAGCAGCCACTGGTGCTGTGTTGGAAGAGTTCAGCCACATTAAATGTAAAAGCCTTCGTAAGTTATCAGTTGAAGATCACCCTTTATAAAGCCCACTTGGTCTGTATGTATAATGTATGGTAAAACCGTTTCAAGCCGTAAGGCCAGTATTTTATTATCTACATTAATGAGGCTAATTGGTCTGAAATTAGCAGGGTCTGTATGATCTCTACCTTTTTTAGGAATCAGTGATATAAGTGCTTCATTCAGAGTCGGTGGGAGTGAGTCGGTCTGAAAGGCCTCATCAAATACATTGGTCAGTATAGGGGCAATTATATCTATATACTCTTTATAGTACTCTACCGGGAACCCGTCATTTCCGGGACGAGCGGTGTGCTCTTTCAATTTCGAACTCACTGTCAACGTCCAAGCCCAGTCCCTCTGACAAGATCTTGTTAATTTATGTTGTCCCCTTCGATGCCCTCTGATAGACCTAGCAGTCTCACATTGTTACGGCGGCTTCTATTCTCCAAATCCTCCACACGGTCCCATAGGGTGTTTATGCGCTTGCTGTGTAGCTCGCTGTTGCTCACCAATTGCTGCTTAGTGTCCTCAACGTCCGATACTCTGCCTTCCACCTCAGTCAGCCGTTCTTGCATGGCGTTTACAGCATTTTTAGTTCAGCAGTAGTTTCTTTGATCGTTGAAACATCTGAAGCGACCTTATGTAGTGTGGCGCTAATTTTACCCACTTCAGCAAAAAGGGTTTCCAGGCTAGCATCCTGCTCAACTCGTGTTGGGCTAGCACCACTGGAGTCAATGGGAGCAGGTTTCCCACGTGTGGACTATTTGGAGGAAGCCATAGTTTATATTTCTGTGCTTCAGTTAGTATAAATTGGTATAAATTAACGATGGAGTATTCTCAAACAAATATTTGTCAAAAAATATGAAGGGATATGAAAATATGAACGGATGAATTGATATTAATTCGGTGGGGCTTCTGGACAGCTTCTAATGTGCGACCATCTTACTCGGCGATCCCACGTGACTCTCAGATCAGGTTTTAATGGGCGGATAGGAACTTTTCAGGATCACCTAAATCTGGATAACCAGTGCTCAAACAGGATAGGAAATCACAATGTAGAACTATAGATATGTAAAGAGCAACAAGTAGAATAGCCAGTGTGTGGTCAATATAAGTTAATTTTTATTTGAAATGAAAACACACATTTAAAAAAAACTAAAAACAAGAAAAACCCCACCCCATCCTCTTCCAGCAGTCCGCTCATCTGAGACCTACAACACAAACACTGTACATTGAGGATATTTATAACAAGTTTCAAATATAGATGTATTGAATTTAAAAAAAAGACTTCATGTCAAATACTCCATAATAATTTCAGACTTCCTCATCTGATGTGGAGAGACCAGCTTGTCTGAGCATAGCCTTTAGGAGGCGGATCTCAAGTCTGGCCTTGGTTTGCTGCATTTTGGTCAGAGTCAGTTGTTCCTCTGCCAGACGAAGCTGTGCTTCTGCCCTTTCAGTCTCTTTTTGCAGAAGTGCCTTGTAATCATCATCTTTGTTTGATGAAGGGCGCTTCAAGCCTTTCCTCTGAGATCCTGTGGCAACTACCACTGGCTCAACCAATGAGGATCCAGCTTCTTCCTCAGGAACAGAGCTGAGATCCAATATAAATACGCTCTCTGGATCAGCATCAGGAGGAACTGGCAGATTCTCCTCCTCCTCAATCCAAGGCTCGCCATCCCCTACAACACCTTGAATACCATGGAGAGCTTGCGACTTCTCACCTCCAATGATGTTGAGGACCACATCTGTGTAATCTCCCTTCTTAAATGGCTTGTTGCCTGTTTGTGGGTTTTTGGCTTCAGCATGGTTCTTTGTTGCCCTGGCCTTAAGATTCTTCCACCGCAATTTGATTTGGTCTGTGGTCCTCCTCTGGCCAGACCCTATGGCAGTGGTCACCAACCTTTTTAGGCCAAAGATCACCGACCTTTGCCTTGGTGACCCGAAGATCTACCTATTGAGGCGTTGAGAGACAGAACAGACTCCAGACTGAACTTACAACTTAACTTTATATTTGGCCTTATTGTAATTGAATGAAATCAAACACTTTGTGAACAATATGAACAAGAAAAAACACTTTTGCAATGAGCAGGCTGGATATGAACGGTTTTATTTATAAACTGAAGTTACAACACAACACTGACAAATTTCTCATGTGACAAGTCAGTGTGATGGCTGTGACTGAACACTGTCTGTGAGTGCCTTGTAGTTTGGCTCATAAGCAGAGACAGCCAGTCTGAGGCAGTCTGTGAGGTGTCTGTCAGTAAGCCGGCTCCTGTACTTGGATTTGGTGATTTTCATCTGTGAAAATGCCATTTCACAGAGGTAGGTCGATCCAAAGTAGGCACTCACTTTTAGTGCACATGCACTGAGGAGAGGAAACTTCTCTCGGCTGACAAGTCCCCAAAAGTCACTGTCCCTTGACCTGGCTTTCAGCTCAATGTCATTTTGCAAATCAAGCATCTCCATGTCCACTCCACTTGGCAAAGCAAATGCTTTCTCGAATTGGTCTGCAACCTCCTCTGTATTAATAGGCAGGAATGGGTTTGAAAGAAATGCAGCAATATCCTTCATGATTTCTAACTCACCAAAACGTCGACTGAACTCCGCTGCCAGTTTGTCCAGGTGCACACAGTACTGCTCAGGGTGAAAGTCAGAAGAGTCTTTGATGGACTGTGACATTTTTTCCAGGTTTGTAAAGTGTGTCAGCGTCCCTTTCCTCAGATTCGTGGTCCAGACACAGAGTTTGGCCTTGAACGCATTCACTGCGCTGATCATGTGGAGGAGGTGCCGGTCTTTTCCCTGGAGTTCGTGGTTGAGCGAGTTCAGTTTTCCGGTTAGGTCCGTCAGAAACCCCAGGTCCAGTAGCCACGCATCCGTTGAAAGTTCCTCGTGCTCCTCGTTCCTTTTCGACAGAAACGTCTTAATCTCAGGCAGCAAGTCAACAAATCGCTGCAGCACTTTTCCGCGACTCAACCACCTGACATCAGCATGCAGAAGCAGGTCTCCATACGCCGAATCGAGCTCATCCAATAACGCCTTGAATAAGCGATGCTGAAGCGCTTTTGCTCGAATCGAGTTTACCACTTTGACCACCAGTGACATGACATGAGAAAAGTCCACAACTTTCCCAGCCAAGGCTTGCTGATGAATCACACAGTGATACTTCATGAAGTCGGGGAAATCCGGATCATTACGGCACAGTGCTATAAAACCAGCGTGCACACCGCACATTGCCGGTGCCCCATTGGTAGTGATTGCCACCAGTTTCTGAATGGGGATGTTCTTTTCACGGACATAGCTTTTAAAAACGTTGTAAATATCCTCACCTCTCGTTCTCTCTTTTAATTGGAGAAGAGTGAGGAAGTCCTCCTTTGTTGTAAAGTCCTGGAAAGCCATTCTGACAAATACAACAAGCTGAGCCGTGTCCATTACATCCAGCGATTCATCAAACTGCAGTGAAAAATATTCACAGAGTGACAAGTCCTCCAACACCTGTTGACCAACGTTATCCGACAGTAACTCGATCCTTCGTGTCACTGTTGTAGGACCAAGAGGCACAGCACGGAATGCAGCTTTTATGTCCTCTTTGTTTTTGAAGGTGCTGCAAACAGTCTCTGCGGTGACGGTCAATAGTTCCTTAAACAAATCCCCATCTGTAAAAGGTCTCTTGTGTTTAGCCAAAATGTGGCTAATACGAAATGACGCCTCAGTTGCAGCCTTACTTTGAGACGTAGGTTGTGAGAAAAGCGACTGTTGAGCCTTCAACTCCACTTTCA
This sequence comes from Thaleichthys pacificus, assembly GCA_023658055.1. Lineage (NCBI taxonomy): Eukaryota > Metazoa > Chordata > Actinopteri > Osmeriformes > Osmeridae > Thaleichthys > Thaleichthys pacificus. Next base: position 36,272 of record CM042858.1, read on the forward strand.
GCTCCTGAACTTTTTTGGCGCGGATTGCGCTCTTTGGTGGATAGCAGTCTTTGAATTTCGGATGGTTAGTGTTGTGGTGCCGCTCCAAATTCCCTCGCTTAGACAGTGCCTGTGGCTGGTGGCACAACATACACACACTCTTGTCTTTTACCAAGGTAAAGATGAATTCCTCCTCCCATTCATGATGGAAACTGTAGTTTTTCGCCCTCTTTCGTGGTGCCTCTGCCATGCTTGCTAACACTATGTGGACAACACGGCCGGGTAAATAAACAAACCAACGGCAACCACGCCCACAGGTATCCTGGGATAGCAGGTCTCTCAAAGGTCGTCTTCGGGAAAAAACGCCCATTTATTCTGTCGGTGAATTGCTTTGCAACACGCACAGGCCAATATGCAAATCCAGGTACAAGAGAACGCGCGTTCAGTTTAAGAATCCTCCGCGTTCATGAATTAGTCGGAGATCAGTATTTCTGAAATTATTTTGGAGATCGACAGGGAAAGTCTCCGAGATCGACACGTCGATCGCGATCGACAGGTTGGCGACCTCTGCCCTATGGCATTCACATTTTCTGTGATTAAAATCCAAACATAATTTTTCTTTTTGTTGGTATCCTTAGCAGAATTAAAACTTCCCACTATTGTTCCATAAAGGCACCGAACACCCTCTAGTAGTGCATTGGTTTCAGCAGCAGTGAAGTTACAGCTTCTTGAGTCCATGGTTCCATTGCTTTACTATAGTGAACATTGTTCATCAATTATAGGCCTTGGGTCCAATTGCCTCAATTGAACACAAGCCAAAACCAATCAGTTGTAATAGGTGTGTTTGAAAAGACCAACTACACAGCCATATAAATCAGCCTTTCTCAGAGGATTCACAGAGAGACAGTGAAATGGCAGGTGTTGTCCACCGCCACCACCACTTTGCCAGGAGAGGATACCGTCAAAGGGTGTATGTTGAACGTACCAAGCCACTGGAGCAATACACCACTGAGGAGCTGTATGTCCGGTTTCGCTTTGGGAAGGCTAATATAGAGTACCTTGTGTACCTTCTCAGGCCAAAACTTCAACACAGAACCCAAAGGAGTCACGGTCTGTCTGTGGAAGACCAGATCCTCATTGCTCTCCGATTTTATGCATGTGGGACTTTCTATCAAGTTGTTGGTGACTATATGGGAGTGGTGAAATCAGCTGTGTGTGATGTGGTGAGAGATGTGTCAATCGCACTGGCCAGCCTGGTCAATGAATTTGTTTCTTTTCCAAAGGACAACCAGATTGCCCAGGCCAAGCGCAGCTTTTTTCTTTTGGGGAATATGCCCAATACTATTGGAGCAATCGACTGCACACATGTGCATATACAAGCACCTCGTGAGAATGAATGGGAGTTTATAAACAGAAAGGGGAGGCACAGCATCAATGTCCAACTTGTGTGTGATGCTGACCTCATCATCACCAACTGCGTTGTCAAGTGGCCTGGGTCTGTCCATGATGCACGCATCCTGAGGGAGAAGGCTCTATATAGAGACCTCCAAACCAACCGACCGGATGGCATAATATTAGGAGACAGTGCCTACCCTCTCCTACCATGGCTGATGACTCCTTTTCTAACAGCAAATACACCGGCACAGGCACGCTACAACACTGCTCATTGCAGAGCAAGATGTGCAATTGAGCGTTTAAATGGAGTTCTTAAGAGGCGCTTTGCATGCCTTAACTACCTGAGAGCGGAACCACAGAAAGCATGCAACATAACCCTTGCCTGTATTGTCCTGCACAACATCGCTACTAAGCGCAATGTCCCTTTCTGTGCTGACAATGATGCACCTGAGCCCCTTGGAGACCCTAACCAACCTCCTGCATTCTGCCAGAACGAGCAAACGTGCAACAAGGGACGCAATAGTTAGACACTATTTCTGATTTGGATTTGTTTTGGATTTAAAAAATCAGTGATTGCCATTCTTTGCATTTATTTGGTTATTCTGTAATCATTGAATGCATCACTAATAAATATTCTAAAAACAAAAATATTTTCGATTGTGATGAATATATATATCAATTAGTGACAGAATAACATTTATTGTTTTTGGTCAATTTTGACAGCTGTTTGGGGGATTATTTTATGAGGCCAAACTCTTTCTACTTTGCTGTAGGCCTATACTGAAAGGCTGAATACGTTAAAGCCTACCTAATCACTGTAGCCTGACGGATGTACAAATAAAATTAAAACCTTATGACTGTTGTTTTTGTCTTCTTCTTTACAGGTACACTCTTGCACTTTTTTGAGTTTCATGTTGTTTAATTGGGTGTGCTTTGCCTTCGGCAAGGGCACAACCTTTGTTCTCTCACATATATCTTATTATTATTATTTTTATTATTATTTTCCCACCCCTAAAACTCAGTCAATATTTGGCCTACATAGACAACCTAGGTGTCAAAAGTTTCGTCTTGGTCTCGATTGCGTTGCTTCTATTGGGATTTACGTTCCGTTGCACGGTTTAGGCTGAGCTTAAGTTTTTGGGGCGAAAAGTGTCTTCTGTCAACGAAGGGAAGCAGTGCTAGCCTACGTCACTACGTCAGCACACGTTAGCAACGACGCATGGATACAACGTGATAGAGACGTTCTAGCACGCAAATTGGAGCTTGGATTATGAGTGAAAAATGCCAACCCCCAAAATTACCAACCATTGGGTTTTGTTGAGAAAGCAATTTCGAGTGGAACTGCCATCTCGGATTTTTTATTTAGGTTGTGAAAGTCTTTGTAATTTGAGCGAGTGCAGGTCGCCCGTGAGACTGCCTAGGCGGCAGCCATGCAAGCGTCATAGTAGTTTAGTATTTTCGTATTTTTATAGTTCGGTCAATTCTACACCACAAAACAGAAGGAGGGCAATGTTATGACGATATGACTATTGTGAAGACAGCCAGATGGTGAGATTTTAATGTAGGTTGCTGTAAAAACTTTGATTGGTTTGCTACGTGAGAGTAGCCTGGTCCTAACCAGACTCTCGTACATTTCATTATGTACAGAAGCAAATAAATTTGAGCGGAAGTACGTAGGACGGCAGAGCCAGGCTAACGTGAGAGCCCCGTCAGCCTCCGCTGACGATTGCGTCAGCTGTTGTCGATATTTGATGAGTATTTTCTTAATTTCGTACCAGGGTCAATTCTACACCACAAAACAGAAGGAGGGCAATGTTATGACGATATGACTATTGTGAAGACAGCCAGAAGGTGAGATTTTAATGTAGGTTGCTGTAAAAACTTTGATTGGTTTGCTACGTGAGAGCCCCGTCAGCCTCCGTTGACGATTGCGTCAGCTGTTGTCGATCTTTGATGAGTATTTTCTTAATTTCGTACCAGGGTCAATTCTACATCAAAAATCAGAAGGAGGGCAGTGTTATAAAGATATGGCGATTGCGAAGACAGCCAGCGCGTCAGCATATTTTTGTGATTTGTGTAAAACTTGGAATTTGAGTGACACCACGGCTTGTTTTGACGTTAGCCTCAGTCAGACTCGGCTCACCCACTGGCAGTGTGTAGTACTGTCTTCAATGCCACAGCTAAACTTTATGTCAAAAGAAACGTTCTCATTTCCGGCGCTTTCAAACAATCAGTGAAATGTGGAGCAACAGCAGCTAGCTTGCCTCTAGCAAACTTATTTTGAATTAGCCATTTCCCCCTACATTAATGTCAAACTTATTTACGTTTTGGGGGGCATATTTTCAGTTAGCAGACGGTACTGTTTGAATCGCGATTCCATACTGCCAGTGACAACGTTGTTACAGTAGCTTGTTTCAAAGGGGGTTTGCAGCTGTTTCAAAGGGTGTTCTTAATGAAATATGCAATATGAGTAGGCTAAATGCTTGAAAATATCACTAGAAGGGAAAAACTTACAACCGACCCAAGCAGGCACACCCTACAATTTCCCCAGAAATTGTACCCTCTCTAGTTGTAACTTGTAACTGCATGCTCTTATGGTTCTTCCCCTTGGCACGTATTTGGTTTTTCACAATGTATACTTCATGTTTTGGCTGCTTGCAATGTTTGGGGCTATCTCGTTGTTATGATCAGTGACCTATGCTCTTTTGTAATGCTCTCTCTTGGAAGTCGCTTTGGATAAAAGCGTCTGCTAAATGCATAAATGTAAATGTTATGAATAAATAGGATATCTTGTCAGATACTGCATGATCCAAATATAGTATTATTTGATACATTTTTTAAGTTGAATCCACCCTTCTGATGGGATCAGTTTAATCCAGATTTTTTGGATCAAAGTGATCCAAATCCTACAAAAAAGTTCTGAAAAACCCAAACTAAAGGTTTGATCCGGATCAAAACCAAGATTGGATTACGTGATCTAATCCGATTATGTAATCCGTTTTTCTTTGAAAAACCAATTTTCAAGATTTGATCCAATCCGTTATCCAAAGTCCTAGTGGATTACTTTTGAAAAACCGGGCCCAGGATGTCTCCCTCCACCCGCAACTGCATCTTCCCTGGATGCAAGAACTTCAGCTGTGCTGCAACGCTATTAATTTCCCTATTGATGAGGAAAGGAAAAATAGGTGGATTGATTTTGTGAAGAGCCATGCTGATGGAAATCTTTGGATAAACTCCAACAGCCGCCTCTGCAGTGACCATTTCACAGTGGATAATTTTAACATGGACAAGAGACAGACGGGGTTCAGGGACACACGGCTTCTCCTGCAGCGCGGAGCCGTACCGAGCATCGCCCTCCCGGCCGTTCCTCCTCCGGTCGCACCTGGACCATCCACCGCCGCCAGCAGTTCATCACTCAGTTCTGTGTGCTTGTTATAATTATACTAGATAACTTTTCCAGAGGTATCTCTGCTATGAGTTAACTTAGCAAACACCTAACTTGATATTAGGCTACTCGGTGTAGGATGATGGTATTTTGGTGAAATGGTAGCTAATGTGCTAGAAGTAGTTGGAGAGCTCACTGTCTGCTGTCTCTGGTGTCCATTTTTACTCCTGTGTTACAGCTCAGGGGAACATTTCATTTATATGCATCTGTATGTTTCACTCATTGAACAAATACATTCTAATTCTATACTGTTTTGTTCGGCTTGACGTAGCGTCCATTATCTGGTTCGTAGGTAGGCAGCGAGGGGGGAGCTTCAGCTCCTTCAGGCGACACGCCCCCCCAGTCTCTAGCAGAGAAGAGTTCAGATTTTCTCACGATTTTAAAGCCTAATTTAACATACTTGTCTGTGGGTTTTTTTTATTAGAATTTGGATGGGTAGTTAATAACACATTCTTCTGTGGTGTGGTGAACTTAAAACTCGTTTTCAATTCCACTTTACAGGATCTTTAAGTGATGGCTGTATAGATGTTTTTTTTAACACTCATATGCCAGCTACAAGTAATATTGATCTTCTAATGAATTAATGAATTCTGTAAACAGTACAGATTCTATTTACACTATTCAAGGGAAGGTTTTTTCCAAAGACATACAGAATTCAGACATTTGTTCTAAGTCAACTCAGAACATCACTGACTGATGTAACTCGCTTTGGAACTCCATATAGATAAAGCATACCCAAGCTTACACATTCTTGCACTCTTTTTTGTGGCTGTACTGTTTTGTTTGATCTGGCGTGTATTTCTGACAGTTTTTTTCCTATGTGAACTCTCCCCCAGCCCTGCTTATCCACCCACCATCTGTGTTCAAACTGTGATAGCCAATGTGATATTCCTGATGCATAACCTCACACACATATACAGTGGCAATTAAAATTTGTATTGAGGCTTTTCACAAACCCTTACTGTCCACATACGACTGTGTGTTTTTTAAAACGTTTTCTTTTGCCATGTACTGTAGCTTGCCTTACAACACAGGTGAGTAGGAAAAGTGCCCCTTAAAAAGAGGCCCGTCAAGCTACACAGGCACTACAGGCCCACCAAGCCTGGGTACACCATGATGAGTTCAAACTTCTGTCACTTACATGCTTCTTCTTTAAATCACTTACATTACATACAGAAGCCAAGCCTGCAGTTTGACTAAGGGGATGGTACAGCAGCTGTAATATTGCTGTTGGTCTGATGTCTGTGAGCACTGGCTCACCAATTACGCTGCCACCTCACAACAATTGGAGTACCATCAAGCATCCAATTTACAAAGAGATAAAAACCATGCTACACTCCTTTACAAGGAGTAAGCTAACATCAAAGTAGCTATCGTTGACAAGACAGGTGGATGGCCGTCGTCTTTGCAAAGTCCTATTGTTCAATCAACTACTGCTTAAAGGTCTAGTTGAGACTACACAGAAGATAACTTTCGCAGAGGGGCTACACTCACGCTGTCCAGGCTCAAGATGGAATGTGCTCAGTGGCATTCAGCAGAGGTGAAACATCAATGGATAGGGAATGCAGGGTCAATGGCGGTCACACACGATTGAATCTTATGAATACAGACCATTGACGCAAATTCAGCTGGTACTTATCAACAGGATTCTTTTTTAATTATTTTTGTTGTTGTTGATTAAAACACTTCTTTTGAAAGTCAAAACTCAAAATCTTGCATGACGAGGCTTTGGTAAGACATGGTTTAATGCTTGGTTTAACTGGTGAAAACAAACATCTGTTTTTAAATACCAGTAGGCCTATTTGTAAATGGTTGGGAAATGCCACAACAGTATTGACCTAGCCCTGGATGTTCTCTGAATGGAATAATTGGACTGCCCTCTACTGGTTGTTTATCTAACTCCCATCCACATGATTTATCATTTTAATATGGTGGTGCAGATACAGCAGGTGCAAGCCATCAGTAACATTTCTAGAGATTTGTGAAAACATTTGATCATTTTAAACATCTGAATTAAATACATTTCAGAAAGTAGCATGTGTTTGTCTTGCTTACCAGAACCAAATATGTCCTTCCAGCTGTCTCAAACTTGTTTGGTATACAGGTGCATCAGAATAATACCATGACCCTTGTTTAATAAGTACAACCCTTTCCTGCATCGGGAGTGTCAACCAGTGTTTGTCGTAACTCAGTGACTTTCATAAAAACAGCATGGTTATTCCGAAGCAATGAAAATATGTTCCTCCAACCAAAGTTGTTTTCCAGGTACTCTTTAACTCTAACTTTTCAGACTAGGTCAACTAATTTTTCATCACCGAACCACTTAATCCACACTCTCCAAGGTGTTCCACTGTATTAAAGAAGCTCTACGTGCTCACAAGTTGACCCAGCCTGTGAAGAAGCTGAATCCGAACACCAAAACAAAGTTGACAAATGTTATCTATATGTGTTCTATGATTCTGCTACTGTTAATTTTGGGTTACTAAAAGACTAGTTTGGATTAATAAATCAAGTACCACAGATGAAACACCTGCTTATTACTTGGGTTGTTCTGTATTTTTCATGTTTGATTCCTAGATCTTTATCATGCAGTGTATATTTTTCTATTGTTATAATTTTCACTAGAGATATAACCAGTAATTATAGTTAACTTTAGAGTTACTTTAATCTTCAAAAATCCCTCAGAAACTTTGTTATAGCTCAGCTGGAGCCTGAGGGAGTTTCTCTCTCTATATATTTCTTTCTTTCTCTCTATCTGTCTCTGTTTCTTTCTCCCTCTCTCTGAGTTAAGTGTGAGGCCGGCCACTTTTTGGCAGTGGTGCACTCCTGCTGGCAGGTTCAAAGCCTTTCTCCCACTCTACTCTCATCCCTCCTTCCACTCCTTCAACAGCCACCCATCCACTCTCTACCCACCAGAAACTGAGCGACCCGTCGACAGCGCCACCCTTTGAATTTTGATGGAGCTTTTCAGCTTGACTGAAAAGGAAATTCCATCCTATTGTCTTGAGACGAACTGAAACAAAGCTTGTCAGCTAGATGAAAGTGAATGGACCTTTTGAACACAGGTCTGGACACCTACCTGGGTACAGTTACAGACAGTGAACCTTTATAGAGGTTTTCAGATCCTACATGAACTATGTGACATATACCAGAATCCACAGTTACTGTTCTTTGAAAGTGTGCAGGAATAAGAAATGTATGCACAACCCTGTAGCCAGTCGGATGACGGAATATATTCACACTTTCCATGGTAAATGTTCAAATAATGCTAATAATCTCAATAACACTTACTTAGTTCTGGTTTCACATTGGTTGGAAACATTGAATGTCAATGTTTCAACAAGGAACCAATGTGTACATGGGGAGCTAGGAAACGGTGTTTCCATATATGGATGTTGTTAGGGGATATCTCTTACATAGTCTGGTAATACCAGATGCCTATACGGTATGTGAGGAAGCTATCTTGTAAGGATGGCTTATTTTTTGGTATGGTTGGGGTGCATTTTATGACTTAGTTAGAGCATTGGCAATTGTTCATTCCCATGAACACATCAAGGTCAGAAGGAGGCAAATTTAAGACCGAGATTAAATTACAGTCATGTCAATTTCCATTTCCATTTAATGCCATAATAGATCTATACTATTTTCAAATACTATTTTTAAGGAGTCTCATAAACAAAATGTATCTACCTGTAGTATAATGTATCCAAATGAGTATTCCATAGTGAAACTGACATGTGAGTAGAGTAGAGTGAAGTGCCTTGCCCAAGGACACAACATCACAGCACGGCCAAGAATCGAACCGGCAACCTTCTGATCAATAGCCCGATTCCCTAACCGCTCAGCCATATGACTTCAGCCATTCTGATTTCATATGGGTCAGAAAAAACTCTAAGACAAGGGACTTTCTCCTGTAAGCTTCATTGACAAAAGACATGAATTTAAATACAGACAGCTATAGTAAGAATCAGGAATATTTGTGACTTAACTTGAAAATAATGCTTGAAAAGAAATTTGACAGAAAACATATTTACCAAATTCACATATCTAGATTCTCACCTATGATTAAGTCCCTGCCAGAACTGCTTGAATTCCCTCTGTGATAATTTATCATGAATTACTTTTAATATAATGGCACCTTGTCTGTTGGGCAAATGGGCATGGGACATGATTGATAACATTTTCAGTGTTCAGGATTCTGATCATTTAATATTGATCTGTAGGTCAATCAATATTTTATTCGCGTAAAGCAGTAAGATAAATGTTATAAATAACAGAAATAACACTCTGAAGGGCATAGTGACTTGATTATAAAAATCACACCACAGTTTTACATATAGAGTAGGCTCTGGATTCTGAACAAAATTTGGTTTTCTATTCAGTTTTAGTCGTCAGGTTGGGGACACAGACAATTACTTTTTGAATGACCACTATTTGATACTATTGTTGAATCATTGTTTGAGTTGTATAGATATCTCCATTTTTTTTATATTATTCATGGGCAGAAGCATTCTGTTTAAGCTACCTAAAAAACGAATGTTTATTTTTTCCTTTTCTTATGGTCAAAGCACGTTCGTGCATTAACACTTCCACACTCTATATTGCCAAACCCAGTCCCATGCTCACTTTGGTTGACACAGAAAAGCTTGTCCATGCCTTCGTCTCCTCCAGGCTGGACTATTGCAATGCACTCCTCATCGGGATTCCTGGCAAAAGTCTCCAGAAACTGCAATACATCCAGAACAGTGCTGCCAGGATCCTGATGAGGGTGCGCAAGCATGACCACATCACCCCCATCATCAGGTCACTCCACTGGCTTCCTGTCTCATTCAGGATTGAGTACAAGGTTTCCCTCCTCACCCATCAGTGTCTCCACGGAAATTCCCCCCCCTACCTCAAAGAACTTCTCACCCCACAAACCTCCACACGGACCCTCCGATCTGCTGAAAAACATCTCCTGAAACCACCAAGGACTAAGCTGCGTACCATGGGAGCACGGGCTTTCTGCTCCCCGCTCCCAATCTGTGGAATGCTCTCCCTGATCACCTGAGGACACCACAGAATGTGGATGCTTTTAAACGTGGCCTAAAAACCCACCTTTTTAACAGAGCCTTTTGTTGATTGACTATTTTTTCTTTTCTCTGTTTTCTCTTTTCCTTTTTTTTTTTTTTTTGGTCGACATGATTGTTTTTATTACATTTTATTCGCCCTTTCTTGCTTTTAACCTGTAGCACTTTGAGATTTTGGCTAATATAAAGTGCATTATAAATACTATTATTATTAAATATTATTACTTCCTGTCAATTGCAGCATTGATGCTTTAAAAAGCTAAATCTGTCTTTCTCTCTCTCTGTAAACTAGATTTTTTTTCTTTTCCCTTTAGTATTTACAGACAATTGTGGATAAGACAGACAGATATTTCCAAAGTAAATACAAATAAATAAATAAACTAAATAAACATTTTGAAATACACAAGCAATGACAGCAACAAGCCCAGTCGGTAGTTGTGGGACCAGCAGACAGATGCACTATTTAAAGGGAAGGTGTCATCCAGGTCCAGTAAGCCACAATTCAGCATGTATTTGTGCTTGAGGCGTCAATAAAAGACAGCTGCCATGCCGAGGATGACAGCAACAGTGAGGACACCCACAGCCACGCCCAGTCCCTTGGAGGAGTCATCATTACTGCCGGTCTGAGCTGTAATATAGCACAGGCAACACAAGGATATGTTTTAGAAATTGATTGAAGTAAAAAGCTGAAATAGACCTGTGACTCAGTTCAAATAATCTCAATGACTCTTTTTTACTTACCTTTCAACTGACTTCCTGTATTATTTCTTGCTTTCTTTAAGTTCCATTTATGATAAGTATAATCAATTCTGCCAGCTCAACCAGTAATGAATCAGTAACTACACCACAGGGACTTACTGTTGGTGATCTTTTTAAGCTTTAGACTGTCTGATTTTCATATTTACAACTTTTATATTTTTGAAAACTTACCTTCAACTATAGGTGCCAGAACTGAAAGGTCAATAAACAAGACAAGTAGCACAATTGGTGTTAGTGTTAGGTATTAAACATAAAGTCATTTATAATTATTGAAATATATACTATAGATTTATTTTGTAGAGGGAGCACTTACTGCTTTCAGCTTTTGTAACAATGGGCACACGAGTGGAAAGGGTAGTAGACTCTGTCACTCCGTTTTCGGCCAAGCCTGTGTCAACACTTCTTCTCCTCCTCTTTTGACAATGCTGTATATGGAGAAATAGAGATGTAAATAATGTAAATTACCAACCCTCTGCATATCATAGGATCATCTACCATTAGACCAAGGATCATTTTGAACTCCAAGGTGTCACTGGGGTTGTTCTGTATTTGGAAAAATGTCTGTGACTGCTTTTGCTGTATGTAACAGAGATACAGGATAACAAGGGCAGAATGTCAGCTCACCCTAAAGGTGCTGCAGGTGCTCTTCTCACACAGCCTGGTGATACAGTGGAGGTAGTAGGTGGACACGGTCTGGTTCTGCTGCTCCAGGAAGCGGAAGGCCGGGAAGTTGAACCGGCGTGTTGACTCCGTTCTCACTCACGTTTGTCATCTGGTCCCTGGAGCAGCTGTTTCAAGACATTCATGGAGAGCTTCACACAAAGGCTCAAGTGGTGAGGAAGAGTTAACACTTTACTTTACAGTAGACTTGATCATTACATTGAGATAGCTATGATAAAACTGCTGTGGTTGAGGCAAATTGTAGCTTAATACCCTTGTGGAATTTGAAAATAGCCAAATGACTAATGTCAGTTTCAGACAAAGTGACAGACACTTCTTAAGAATTGTGTCATCTACTCAAACTGGCTGGATATAATCTCAATACAGATTTGCTGCTGTATCTTGCCTAAACCACTTTCTATCACAAAGGAATTTATATAGCAGTTAGTTTAAACAATTAACTTTTGCGATCTCTTTTTTTTCCGAATGAAAGTTTCACAAGGAGTGAGGAGGACCTACGAGATAAACAGGTTGAAGTTGAGTTGGTAGGATGAAGAGATGTGGAGGCATAGCATCTGTAAAGGAGCACATAGTACCTGTTTGGAAAGAAAGGCTTGATTATAATTCATGAGATTAGAGGCAATAGGCAGTTAAGTAGTCTATTACTATTTCAAATGCTAAAATTCTATCTATCAAACGGTTGGATAGTAAGTATAGTAAAAGAGTCTTACTGTGCGGTCAGGTTAGTGGCCTGGACCTGAACGTAGACCTTAGTTGTAAGCTCAATGCCCAGAGGGGGAATGACCAGTGGGGAGGTATAGTTAGAATCCTGAGGAGAGAAGAGAAATGACATAACTGGTAAAAATGTGCCAGCTAAAATGTCTGAAAACCAGCTAAGCATGACCACTGTCGTCAACATGATTTGATAAACGCATTTATTTTATTTGTCCAACCCAGATCTACCAATTAACCAGACATGCATGAGTCACAACAACTGACTTACTGCATAGAGAGCCATGCTCAAAGTACTGATGAAACTTCCATTGTTGTCTTTCACAGCAATGGAGGATGCTGACCTGAGGGTTGAGAAAAGGGAAGCAGTGACAGAGAACAGTGAGATATAAAACAACTTTCAGTAGCTGATTTTGTACACATTGTTAAATTTAAAAGAGAGGGCCTGATATTGGGGTCAAATCAGTACACTCAAAATACTGGATTTTGGCAGTATAACACATATCTCCTAAAGCATCATGTCATGATTCATCTGAAGGGGTGATAATCCCCCCAAAATATATCTGGAATGGCAGATCTAGATCCTGAAGTGACTAGTCATGTCTTTCATGAAGTTTATGTTTTTATACATTGAACAGATTATTCTATGAATTGTTTAATGCTTTAGTACGTATCACGGTTTTCCCTTTTCAAAGCCAAACTATTACTAGCCCCTCATAATGCAGTACCAAATGATCACAAGTCTCATTGAAATAATTTTGACAACAGATGAGCCTAAGAATTTCACCTGTGTAGTTTAGTTAGGGTTACGATTTGATTTAGTTACAGATTAGATTCAAACTAAAATGTTATACTTTGTAGAGATTTAGTTCAGAACTCTTTTACACCCTAAACTACGGTGGCCGACATGTGCAAACTCGCTGCAAATTAAGAAAACACATGCAAATAGACAAAACACAAGCAAATTAAGAAAACATCTTCATTAATTTGTCAACACATGACAAATTAATGAAGACAGCATTCAGTAAACGCACTGCAAATACACACAACACAACCAAATACATAAACGCAAACCATAAAAGCTGCAGCACATAAACGCGTTGCAAAAACGAAAGCACGCAAACCAAAAACGCTGCATTCAGTTTTCACAACGGACGTTTTCCAGGCCTCTAGGGGGAGTTTTCTTAGCCTACCTCAATTCTGACTTGTGTGCCGAGTCCGACACCTGGACTTCTGTGTGCATGCTGCAGTGGCTATTTGGCAAGCTCAGAAGAGCACAACATGGAATTCTGCGGGCATCGGTTTGTGTTTTCGGTTTGATTGGGTTGGGTTTCGCGTTGATTGGGATACTGCGTTTATTTTTGGGGGGATTATCAATTGAAATGAATGCACTGACTAATAAAGTAAATTGTTAAAACTTAAACTTTAGATTTTACTGGGGCACAGCAGATGTATACTGGGGCACGTGCCCCAGTAAAAAGGGTCTAACGATGCCCCTGGTGCCAAAGATCAGTGCTTAGGGCTTTTTATGAAACCCAATGCATCATAAGTCTTTGGAGAGGGAATCGAAACAATGTCCTGGTGCCTTTGTAATTCCCTTAGAAAACATGTATTCCCTTGGTGTGCAAATGAGAATAAATGAAATACGTGTGGAATCCCTGTGGAACATGCACTATACTTTGGTGGCTTTTGGGAGCGTTTCAGTCCCAACCACATGGGCTTTATTATGATCTAAAGATGATCCAATGAGAGTATGCGTGACCCAGAGGATTCACTTGTTGAGCGCACTCATTATTAAGGTGTTGTTCTTTTTTTTCTTTATAAGACATTGCGGCTTGATGGACACACTGAAATCTGTGACCTTTCAGACAAAAATACAAGAACAATTGTGTGCCTCTGTTTCACACTCAGCATTATTGTTTTAAAATACCCACACCTTCTTCAAAAACATGACAGGAAGACTCTATTAAACCCTCAAATGTTTGGAGATATATTTTCACAACATAATTTTAAAAACCTTTATCTATCCCTCACTTAACACAACATGGGAAATAAAGGTGAGCTTCTGTACATATCAACTATACCTTTTCCTGCACTTTGTAAATTTGTCTATGCTTAATAAAGGTGCTATCAAAATAATAAAGGCCATGTAAATGAAACAGAAAGAGCACCAGATTTTCCGTGTGATTAGGGAGATCTGATGTAATTTGTACACTAATTGCCTTATGTGTTTTGATTCTTTTCTCAGTTCCAACCCACAGGTGACGTGAGCTGTGCCAAGTCCTCACAAACAGAGTGACTGAATTATCTTCCTACATAAACTATGGCTTTTCTACACTCAAGTGCTTTGTCAGGCACGTGTTGAGAGCAAAAGCGCATACACTTTCTTTCATAAGCCGAAGCAGGTTCCTTATCATCTTGGAACTAGAGGATCAGATCTCAGAATGATATTGGCAACGCTCCCTCATGATTCACTCCTATGACAGCTGTCTAGATAACAAGGTAAGATGATTTGCTTCAGATAATTAGCAGGGTTGTGTTTTCCCCTGTCCACAAATCCACTTTGGTATTACCAACTGATCACCTTAGGTTACACCTGTTTACCGTACTTGTATTTAAAATAGATTGCTTCAACTAAAAAATATATTTTGTCTGCCAATACTTGTGACATTTTAAGTTCTAATATTCTATAACAATTCCTCATTAATGGTGCCCACTCTTGAAGGCATTATAATACAATTTAATTATCTTGAAAAAGAATGATCATGTTTTATGTCAGCATCACCTTAATGTAGTTCTGAATTCCAAAGCCATTCTTACTTCTAAGTAAGTTGGGAAACTGGAAAGTTGTAGAAGAAAGTCTGGTTTTCCTTTGTAAATGCCAATATGACTGTTCACTTAATGTTTTCCTATTTTCTAATCCTAACCCCAATCCTACAGTGTACCATAAGGCATGTAAATATAACATAGCCGTACACCTCAAATTGGAATGAAAACTGGCACCTACACAAAAATGCACTAGAATCCTACAGGGAAGTTTTAAAAGAACATCAATTGATTTAGTGTTTATTTAGAAATACAGCACTGTGCACACTTCAATTAAGGGAATGTGCAATATTTGCAAAATGCACACTGCACACACGGAATGGAAGAATAGTACATAGAAACATTTTACCCTTAAATGACACATTCTTACATGAGGTGGAGGCAGAACATATTATTCTGACATTATATATGGTGTACATAGACAGAATAATACCATGGTGGGGTAAATATACAATTTGATTAACAATCCCACAGTGCATACATTACTACTATTTTGTTAGATTAGAGTTTTTAGGTAGCATATTAAATTATCTATGAATGTATTAAACACCATACTATGCCAAGATTCACAACATTAATAAATTATAAATTAATTTAAACTAGAATCAAACTATCATGTTTTAAGTTAGCTTTTATTCTAATACAACCCATATGTTAACTGGTCTCTAACTATTCCGAAATTGATGAAATATAACCCCAGTCTTTTATGGGTTGCTTTATCTAAGCCAATTATAGTATTGAACATTGTATGAAGGTCCATCAATTTCAAGAGCTCTTTTGTCATGTTTCTTTGGGAGGGACACCACTTATATTTCATCCATTCAATAAGAAATGGGAGTAAGACAGTATACACTACATGTATTTCTTGTAATTATTCCCGCATTTTGCAACAGAAACAAGTAGCTGAGGTATTGAATTAAAGTTGCATCTGACCCAGCTACAGGACTGTGTGTGGGCCAAATCTTCATTATAACTTAACACCAGCAAAAACAAATAATCTGTCTGTAATGAGGTTGAAACAAAATCACAATAAAAACGAAGGACATCCTGAAATATTCACCCTCTTACGATTATGCTTACACTAATGATAGTGTTGATAAGTGTAGTAACAGAGTAAACTACAATACAGGCACTTTCACTCAAACTCATTCATATACATGAATTTGGAGTTTTTGCTAGGACGGCAGCATAGATCAGGTTGTCAGTTGAAGGCAGGGTTCCGGACACCAGACATGATGGTGGACGGGGCTCTCTTGCCTTTGAGGAGGGTGAGGGAGAAGATGAAGAAGCAGAGGCTCATTACTCCTAGGATGATGATGCCTGAAATGAGTGCGCTGGTCACTGTGTTCATCCGAAAGACCGGGCTGTTTAGCTTGGCTATAATCAACAACAACACAAAGCCACAAATGTGATACATTTGCAACCGTTTTGGGCCTGTTGTCTCTCAGTAGCACCAGTTCTGAATACAATATTATCCACAAATCAACTTTCATCTTGACAGAGATACTCTTCTGATTTTCACAGCTGAATAAGGACAATGGATTGCAGCTCAAGCTAATAAGACACTATAAAGAGAATGTCAATTGCATATTTCCTGACATGCAACTGGTTAGGGTGAGGGTACAGTGAGTACCTGCACTTGAATTTTAAACTCTTGATAGATAGGGGTAGGGGAATCGGTGGCTTACCAAGTTGTGAATTGTTGGTTGGAGTTTCATCTGCAAAACATAACAAGGTTGTTTGAAAGGATATACTGGACAGTTGCTATGCGTGAGTCAACAGGAAGCCCTAAGGCTTTGCAACAGCATATGGGTCACCAGGTAACATTATACCTTCTTTCTAATGGAAACATTGTGAGACAACAGGTGGTACTAGGGTTGCAAAAATGATCACTGCATTCTGATCATTTAGACAATAGGGAAAATAAAAAACTTAGATGGGGGAGGGGTAGGAGAACTGTGAGCAGTACCACTCCGGGTGATGATAGGTCCAGCAGTAATGACAGCGTTTCCAGAAGCAGAGGTTGATTCGGTGATCTCAGAGACATCTCTCTTCTTTCTGCTTCCACAGATCTGTAAAGGTGGTTACAATATGATATAAAGTGTAGATAAATCATTGAGATCCATCACTAGAACACATTAGTTATTTAGGCCTACTGTTGTTTTTTGGCTTGACGGCAGATTATAACAATCGCCTTTTTGACCAACTGCAGTTACTCTTTGTCTCCTATAACTCACCGGCATGAGCATAGGGCAGTCGTCAGCTCGACACAGCTTTGTGACACAGTGCAAGAAGACAGTGGACATTTTCTGGTTCTTGTGCTTGACGAAGCGGAATACTTCAAAGGCGAACCTGCCCATTTGACTCTTTCCGTTCTCAAAAACAGTGGTCTGGGGGTCTTTTTCACAACTGTCTCAGACAGAAGAGAAAGATCATTTGATAACGAACTACAAAAAAATAAGATGCAATCTTGTTTTAAATAAATTCTTTGAAGTGCAGAATAACCTAAAGAAAAGGTCATAGCGAAGGTCATCATTTGGATTTCCAGAAGGAGTGGTGTAACAGTAGTCCATTAGAACATTCCATCTATTTTTGTCAGGAAGTAAGAAATAACATAGTTTATGATCAGGAAACAACATCATTTAAGGACAAACAGCATGAACAATGTGTATTTTAATGTCACATTTTAAACACAGACAACACTGCTGTATGCTACTGCTTACTGTGTACCATTTTCATTGGTTGTTATGGTGCCTACAATGTATCAGGGGTCAGATACACAAGGGTGCGTCTTAGGTAAAAAGACTAATACGATACTACAATAGACTAAATATTCATTCATTGTCAATAACTGCAAGTCATTGTGTCATTGTTTTCTATTAATCTAAACATCATAATTATTTAGGGTATAGTTTGGCTATATGGCTAACTGTAGACTTAATGTAGGCCACTGGTGACCATGATTCCCATGCAGTGGACTGGATGTGTCATCTTACTGTCCTGGTGAGTGTTGTTTTACTCACTAAGAAATATTATACTCAGGTGGGGCGTCATTAATATTCCTGTAGCTTTGTTAAGCTTGATCTATGCTGACCTATTTAGGTGTATTACATTTATTTCACATACAGTACATTACTTTATATTTATTTGAAATCTGCAGCATATCTGCAAACATAGTAAAATCATTGTAAAATAATTAACACATTAAATAGCGGGATGACTAGACGTTACCCATACAACAAACTGCAAAAATGTAAGCACAGCCGTTTTCATTATGGTCTGATGTGGTCATTGTTTTGTTCCAGTGTGGTAGGCTTTCTCAGTATAATACCTCCTGTCCAGGTTGGTGGCTTTCACAGCTGCAAACACACGTGTCTTCAGTGTCAGTCCTGCCATGGGGATGGACAGCTGTTGAATGTACGTTGAGTCCTTAATAATAAAATTAAAAAAAAATAAGTGAGCCATTTCATAGCTTCTGTAGTCATATATATGTGGATTGTGTGCATTTCATTTCAGTTTATGAATTAACATTTGTAATCTGGGCTCAAAAGTGCCTTGATTACTTAATTGCAAGTAACAGTTACAACAATGGCATCCCTGTGTATATGCACAACTGTAGAGTAGGTGTTTAGTATCTATCTTTTAATGTATATCCGTGTGTCATCTTTCCTATAATGCTCTCTAAGCTTTCATAGTACAGTAAGATATTTATGTTATATGGTATGTTGTTGTATGGTATGCTTTTATGGTAAAAAGATAACATTGCTAAGCAGGTTCTGTAGAGTCAATAGCCTGGAACGATCAAGAACAACCCAAAAACAGAAAAACGTATACAAACAATCAATGGAAATACAAGACTGAACACATTTTGTGACCGTTGTCGGTGTAAACATACTTACATTGTACAGCAGTAGGCTCAGTGTGCTGACAAATGTACCATTGCTGTCTTTCACTGAGATTGCAGCTGCTGACCTTCAATGAACAAGGTAATGAAAGTAGCTAAACATAGTTTATGACCTAGTTTATATCAAACATTAAAATAACATTTTGCATTCTTTCTTTTTTTCTTAAATTTTCAATGTACTGTTTTATTCTTCGATATATTGATGGAGGACAAGTCGTCATTTTGAAACAACCTTTGTATATTCATTTGATCTTAATGCTTCTCTCAATACCTTTTGATTCTGTTTTTGTTGTTTTTGTATCCCTTATAGTGTAGTTGAAATCATCTGTCATCTTCAGCACAACATTAGTTGTTCAAATATTCACTCATTTAGTTTCTGTCTCAATTTGGAAAGGGAAACAATATTTGCATTTTCCTTTAACATTGATCAAACATTTCATGGCATTGGAGTAACTTGGAGGACAAAAGTCTGTGTGTGTGCTGGCTGGAATATCGAAACATGCCATTATCGGATCATGATATTATCCAGATCAGTTTATCATTAAAAAACACCTACTATTCTCACACCCCTTTTTGTTTTTCTGCTTTAGTTGGAGCAAGTCTAACGCTATGCCCACAAGTGTCACACTTAACCCTGAAGCTAACCACATAAATGTATGCCTAGACATTACTATACTGCAAAAAGAATGTTTAGTGTATCAAATAAGTGACAAACATGGAGTATATGGATTATCATGCTAACATCGTCAACATTCCTGAGAGAACATTGATCAAATTTATCGTGAATGCCAGTCATCCCAAACAACTTACGAAGCCAGCTGAGTGTTGTTGACCAGGTACTCCAGAGGGTAGCTGCAACTGAACTTGTATAGCAGTCCTGGCAGGTAGCTAATGATGGTCGGAGGATCTGGCGTATCGATGTACCCTGATATATTGCCAATCTGGACCAGTGACAGGTTCCCATAAGCATTAGGTCCCTGAGCCGTGGAAACCTGCAAAGTGAATCAATGATAAGTACTTGCCTCCTTCCAGTGTACCCACCATTATCACAGTTAAGTTCCCTTTAGCAGACTACAGGTGATAACATCACCCATACTATTAAGCTAATGCACCTGCATATTGCTAATCCCCAATTTGATCCCCCCTTATCACAGAAACATCAGCCGTCCAGGAACTCCCCTACAGCCTGACTTGTCCATCAACAAAGCAGGAAAAGAAAGCCACCATAGCAAAGGATCCTCTCCAATCTCTCTATTTAAAAGTCTCTTTCCTGGAAGAAACAATTAACTTTGCAGGCCTCTGTTCTCCCATCTTCTACTCCTCCATCCCAATTATTGAGCCCTTTGGCCCAGAGGATGCTAAATCCAGCTTGTCAATGTCAAAACACAAACTCTGTAGACACATTCTGAGGATACAGATCTAATCTTGACAGTGAGAACTGTTCAGATGCTTGAACCTTTTTCTTCATTAGGTTTTCTTTTCAAGGATAAACCAAGTCTTCTTTGTGGTTATTATTGTAACAGATACCTCATTTCCTAAAAGGTTCATAGACACCCACCAAGCATATCAGGTTTTTTCAAATATAATTTAGGTGCACCTATGGATTGGAAAGTACATTTCAAGGATGCCTATGAGTTTTGATGAAAGCTTGTATAAATAAATAGATAAATACTTCATACATAAATCTTACCTTTCAAATACTTTTAACAAATGCTCTAATCATGCTTTATAGCTTCATGTATTATTTATTCTGAAAAAATGAGTTGTAATGTAGTCCTCTTACCACAAGGGCATTCCCACAGGTCTCCAAAGTGGCTAAGCTGATGCTGAAAAGGACCACAGTGGGGAAGGTATTGTTGTTGATAAAACCACGGCAGTGGGCATCTCCATGGCGACCGTTGAGGGCCAAATCAGTGTCAATGTAGCCAGAGAAGAGAACGGGGCAAAAGTTGATCTTGAGGGTGATGGTCTGTACTCCACAGTACACACTAATGTCCCTTTCCGCTGTCACAGAGAACACACACCACAAGTGCATGAATTATCCTGTTATATTCACATTGTTCTGCAAAGGGAGTAGCCACTGAATAAGCATCACAGATATTCTAACAAATCGTTGACCAATACTTTAGAGCTTTTGCAGCCACAGTACTCTGTACTGCTGGAAACTACAATAGATGACTGCACCTGGCCAGTTTCTAAAGAGCAGATAATACTGCTCACCATGCATTAAGGCTGGGGTTCAACACCTACTACATACAGTTCAAGCTAAAGGGAAAAGTTTGTGTAATCTATTTCCAGCCTGTGTCTGTAAATGTCTTATAATTGATACTAAAAGATGTCTTTGGTTTTCTCACCAGGGAAGCGACTGTGGAAGTTAGGGTCACAGTTGTATCCATTGAATTGTGATCCTACTGACAGTACCTTACTTATAAGCAAAATGATTAAACATATTTGTTCCATTTCAGCACCTGGTGGAAAAAAGAAATGCATAAGTGTTTTTTCTTATGAATGAACATTAATATTTTAGAGAATTGAGAAGTAAATCGCTCTGGATAAGAGCGTCTGCTAAATGACTAAATGTAAGTAAATCGAAGGACATCATCATCAACTAACATAGACTGACTAAGGTACCTAAGAAATCACATCAATGGAAGGTACCTTATCTACAGTATTATCATACATACAGTAAGATTTTCTTTATTTTGCATGCAATTTAGTGCACTAGTCTCACTTGGCCTTGATAGGTCTCTGTAAGTAGTGTGTATTCAGTGCTGTACATTGTAGTGCGAACTGTCACCATTACATACTTTAAAAGCATGTATGTTTTGTATCTCATTGTTCTGCATAATACACATTTTCTATCCATTTCTGATATCAAAATACTTGCATCTTATAATTACCAGACAAGGGTTGCCATTGAGGAGGATCAAGAACATTCAGAGTGGATGAGGTGCCCTGGTAAGTGCCAGTTTAGTTTCCAAAGCTAAAAACAAGTGAGATCCTTGAGATAAAAAAAATCTGTGGTGCTAATGCTAGCACTACCGCTACTCACCCTGGTCCCTGGAAGTCGGCGAGTCAGCGGTTCTCCATATGCTTGGGACTGCCGCATGTGATGGAATGGTCTGTACAGCATTCCTACACAACAACTAGAAACACGACTTGGACCAGGGGGGGGAAAAAGGGTACCGCACATAAGAGATTCATTATTTGAACACGTCAACAAAAAAGGGCTGTCCGAACGAACATGGGAAAGTCCATCACATCTGAATGTGTTATACAAATCCTTTCATGGCCACAGAAATATGAGCAGGTTTTGAAGTTTCCCACTCATATCCTTTCGGCCCGATATGCCTCTGTCACCGCTCATAAACGGTTTGACGCCGCATGAGGTCCGTGCTGGGGGAATTATCTTTTCATCGCTCCTGCGGAGTGGCCCTGGCTCGCTGACTGAGCTGTCTCTTTCTCCCTGGCCGATGCAAAGCCCTGGACCGAGGGTGCATGGGCCCCGGGATTGTCTGGCTACTTTCAGGCTTTGTGTCGGTACGTCTTCCGTCAGCACATCTCCGGTCTCTATAATCAGTGGGGCTACGAGCCACCACCTGTTCACTCTGATCTCTCAACTTTGACTGGTACTCCTGGAGCCCCACACAGGGAGAGTAAAGGGGGCTGAGGCCGCACACAGGCTTTTACAGGATTAGAGCATCATATCATCCCCAAAGCATCCTATCCTCCCCAGAGCATCTTATCATCCATATGGTTAGCGGCATATGTGAGGGGTTAGACCCGGTGAAACCCAGGCAAAGCATTGACAGTACCAGTTCTGTGAATATGGAATTTGATAGGTCTCTGTAAATTACTAGTTTTAACAAAACTCTTGTATTAAGGTCACACAAAACAGAGCTAGTTAACTAGCATGTCAACTGAGAAATAATGTTTAAATTGACATTACTGTCACAGAGTACATACATGAAATATTTATAATTTCTTAATTTTATTCCTTATCCTCTCTCTCTCTCTCTCTCTCTCTCTCTCTCTCTCTCTCTCTCTCTCAAAGCACTTAATGAAGGTATATAAGAAGACAGAAATTCTGCTGTTATAATCATAGAAATCAGATCAGACCAATCACATCACTCACTCAACTCAAAGTTAATAGCAAACTGAAATCATACCAGTTGCACTCCAAGAAAGCAAAGATCAGGTTTGATTAAGTCTGACGCTGTAAGGTAAGTGCTGTCTAGGAAAGTATTTTTACAGAACTCCAGGCCTCCTATTTCATCAAGTGCTGTTCTGCATATCAAGCTAATAGTTGTCAAAGGTGAATCCATACAAGCACAAATGTCCAGGAGCCCTACTTAAGAACCCTCTGTTTCAGTTTGAGCCTTCCCTTCCTTCCTTGGATGGACTGGAGGCAAGAGGCTGAACTCCTTCGTTTTATGGTCTTTGCTAAATCAGAGAGAATTGCGCCAACAAAAGTGTTGGTTAAGATCTGAGCATGGCATATAGTACAGCGATTCAGGACTGCCAGATAACCATCTCCATCTCCAAGGCTCAGTCATTCATTTTTCACAGCTTCGTCTGTCTATATGCCCAGTTATGCCCACTTAGACATGGATCTTATCAGTTTGAGAGCATCACATGCCATGCAACAAGACCACCATGGAGGGCAAAGTCACAATTTTTATAGCTTTAACACAAACTCGAAAACATATAGTCTATCTGTGTGTGTGTGCTGCTGGGACATGGCATTTTAAACATTTTGATGAAATTATTCTTTGGAGTAACATGCAAGCATAAAAGGAAACTACTGAGATTGGTTAGAAATGGTAAAGAGATGAGGAAAATACTTTAGGGCAAATCTATGTAACATGAAATCAGTATGGGTGTTAACAGTGTGTTTTTGGCCTTATTGTTCAGACTGATTCATCTTGTCAATGCCATGAACAGGTCAAGGGTCAATGGGTTTGACTTTGGAACTATGGACATTTATTGGGCCACAGACAAGACAGTTCTATAATTTGTTTTTTATTGGATCTTTGTCAATAATAAAACTTGTGATCCCTCCTCCCTACAAAACAAGTTCTGGACGCCCTTTATGTGAGGGTGAAATCCATCTAGAAGGAAAGTCTTCGGAGAGATCTCTCTTGAAATAGGGTACAAGTAATTCACTGTCTTTGACTAAATGAAAGGACATGTCTTTTGGCTTTTGTTTGGAGGAAATGTCATCACTTGGCAAACTCCTTGCATTACTCCCACTTTGCCCCAGAGAGGTTTGTGAGCACAAACTTGCCCTCCCTTTTAACGTTTCAATTATGTAAATGACTATTTAAAAAATCTGAATGAGAAGCATTCACTATCAATAGGTTTAACAATAGATTCCACCATAATTTAACTCTAATGAAAAAGATTTGGGCTGAAGCTTTTAATAAGTTAGCGGTTTACTTTACTTGAATGTTTACACAACATGTTTGATAACACATAATAGTTGGAACTTTTATTGTTAATCACCTTTCTGTTAGTGACCTTTTTTATTCCATCCACGTCCTTCCCATTCAAGATAGTTAACCATTTCTGATAAACCATAGGGTGGAAAGTCAAGACTGAACGCATAACGGTGCGTTCACACTTCAGCGGAGCAGGCGGCGCGGGGCATCAGCTTCCAACTCATTTTCAATTAAACCAGGCGTTGACACACGCGTAGGGCATTGTGGGAAGGCGAGCAGAGCGTAGCGTTATGTAAATGAGGAGCGTGAAAACGCTAGCGTTGGCCAATCGGATTGGTTTCTTGTTTCTTGTAACGTAGCAACTGTTTGTCATGGTAAACATTTCTAGGTTTTACAATTTCAAGATGGAGGAGAAACTTAACGTATGTGTCTGCACACCCAGTTCTGTTCAGAACAACGTTACGTAATATGACAAGCCTGAATTTAAAGATTACATTAAACTAATAATGCATGGTGCAGGGTTTCCGATGTTGTCAGTGTCCCTAGTGTGTTTTTATACTTTTAAATTCAGTCTGGTCACATTACGTGACTGTTCTGTGTAACTGCTAGCTCGCTAGCCCAGCCTACAAACGACTGGTTGAGTGACCGGTGGCGTAACATGTATTCTACTGTAATCTTGCACTAGTAATTCTGTATTTTTACACAAATGTTGTGTAAAAGTGGTATTTTGATCGATATTGTGAGTCTGCACGCTTGGTCATGACTACAACAGTGACCTTAGAGAACTACAACTCTGTATCAACTTTTCTAACACGCGCGTGGTGTACTGTGGGAAGGCAAGTCGTGCAGCGCATTAAAAAACGCTGCAGTGTGAACGCACCGTTAGACAGATTTCGCTACTCAACAGAATTACGTAATTGACTAAGCACACCTTTGTGGTTTTAATGGCAATTCACAGAGAGATTGGGTCTGGTCTAGGTCCCAGATGGCAGAAATAAACAGGATATGTCATTGTCTGGCCTTGAAAGACAAGCCAGCAGCTTTTCAGAGTTCAAAAACACACCTCTTTACTGCTGCTTGCTTTTGAGCTGTGGTCCCAGACATGGTTATAAGAGACATTGTGAGTGGTGCGTGATCACAGAAGTTATCTTTACTAGTGCACAGTGCCCATGATGCAGTTGGTGATTAAGATGTTAGTGAAACACCCAAATCCATATTACTTGAACTATAGACAGTGCACGGTTCCCATGATAAAATTGATGGCACACACACCTCAGATTCCTGGAATTATAGATGGGGCACTGTGCTGATGTCTTATTTAGAAGAATGCGATACAGAAAATACAAGACTATTTCATGTTAATGTAAACATAGCACCTCTTAGGCAGAATTAAGCAAGCGCTGTATGGTGAATTAGGCTTACAATTATGACAACTGGCTCAACTATTGTGCATGTAATGATTTCTGTTATTAACTAAATGTATAGATGTTTGCGGTAGTAAGACAATTTAACAGATAACCAATATAATGCATTTTGATCAACCTAACATAAGCAATTGATAATGTAGAAAACAGCCGTCAAGTGAAGACTTCATTATCATTTACATGAATTTCCCAAAGCATTGGCAATTTGTTTAAAATAATGAGAAATCGCTTTTATGATGTGCATAAGTCACTAAAATAAATTATGTGGAGGTTGAACAAGTACTTATCGATTTATAATTCCAGGAATCTGTGTGTGTGTGCCACCAATTTTATCACAGGCATTTTGCCCTATCTATAGTTCAAGGAATCTGTATTTGTGTGTTTCACTTACATCTTAATCACTGACTGCATCACGGGCACTGTGCACTAGTAGAGGAGAATTTATAAAAATCCAGATTTTTTCCGGATTTTTTGTTGCTGGGTACAATATTTTCATTGTATTTTGAAGTTACTTCATCAAGGGTCCATGCGGATCTAGCAGCACTGCTGCTTCTGATTGAAGAGCCAGTGAGTCTTTCATGAATTCATAGCCGTGGAGGCAGTAAAGCTGGTTTGAGCCATGACTTTTAGTGACTTGTGTGCAGCATTGTAGTGATGGGTCGTTCGCGAATGAGCCGGCTCTAAGAGACGGCTCTTGTAGGCGAATGTCGGGAGCTGGCTTGCATATATGAAGAGCCGACTCTATTTTTTAAAGATTAATATAGGCCTATAAAAATTAAATTATTATGAAATAATACATTTTTATTGTATTTAAAATAATTTACTAATTCAAAGAACAACAAAAAATACTTGTAGGCCTAAAGGCACACACGATAATTCTCTTCCTGTCAATCATACACGCGGTGTCAACCAATTATACTGCATGAGGGAGGGCTGAGCCAACTCACACACACTCAGTTAGACGAGTAGTGAAACTCGGAGGAGAGCCATAATTTACATTTACATTTACATTTATGCATTTAGCAGACGCTTTTATCCAAAGCGACTTCCAAGAGAGAGCATTACAAAAGAGCATAGGTCACTGATCATAACAACGAGATAGCCCCAAACATTGCAAGCAGCCAAAACATGAAGTATACATTGTGAAAAACCAAATAAGTGCCAAGGGGAAGAACCATAAGAGCATGCAGTTAAACAAGTTACAATTAAACAACATGAAACTCAAAAAAGTGCAAGAGTGTACCTGTAAAGGAGAAGACAAAAACAACAGTCAACAGTAAAATATTTCACAGCGAGTACAAGAATTTAAAACCGTCACAACTAACCAACAGGAGCAACAAGTCTCTCAATACGAGTCATTGTGATCCTGGAGGAAATTAACATCAGGTCCAGCCAAGCATTCCTAAGTGCCGTTGTACTCCCGGAACAAGTGCGTCTTGAGCCTTTTCTTGAAGGTGGGGAGACAGTCAGTGTCCCTGATGGAGGTGGGGAGTTGATTCCACCATTGGGGGGCCAGACAGGAGAAGAGCTTGTGTTGGGACCGGGCGCTCTTGAGCGGTGGGACCACCAGACGGTTGTCAGAAGAAGACCGTAGGTGGCGGGTGGGGGTGTACGGCTGCAGGAGAGACTTGATGTAGTCGGGTGCAGTCCCGTTCACCGCTCGGAAGGTCAGTACCAGAGTCTTGAATCTGATACGGGCCGTGACGGGAAGCCAGTGGAGGGAGATGAGGAGCGGGGTAACATGGGAGCGTCTGGGTAGATTGAAGACCAGACGGGCTGCCGCATTCTGAATCCTCTGGAGAGGGCGGGTTGCGCATGCTGGGAGACCGGCGAGCAGCGAGTTGCAGTAGTCCAGCTTTGAGAGGACAAGTGCTTGGACTAGCAGCTGGGTGGAATGCTCAGACAGGTATCTCCTGATCTTCCGGATGTTGTAGAGGGTGAATCTACACGACCGGGAGACCGCAGCAATGTGGGCTGTGAGGGAGAGCTCGTCATCCATGGTCACCCCGAGGTTCCTGGCAGAGGATGAAGGGGTCACCGTCGCCGATCCCAGGGTGATTGAGAGATCGTGGGAGATGGAGGGTTTGGCCGGGATGATGAGGAATTCTGTTTTGGCGAGGTTCAGCTGGAGGTGGTGCTCGGTCATCCAGGCGGAGATGTCTGTGAGGCAGGCCTCGATCCTAGCTGAGATCCCCGGATCAGTCGGGGGGAACGACAGGTACAGCTGCGTGTCGTCAGCATAGCAGTGGTAGGAGAAGCCATGGGAGGTGATGATTGGTCCAAGCGAGGTGGTGTAGAGGGAGAAGAGGAGCGGTCCAAGGACAGAGCCCTGTGGGACACCAGTGGAGAGCTGGCGGGGGCCTGACACTTTGCCTCCCCAGGAGACCTGGTAGGATCTTCCCGACAGGTAGGATGAGATCCACTGAAGTGCAGTGCCAGTGATGCCCATCTCAGAAAGTCTGGCCAGCAGGATCTGATGGTTAACCGTATCAAATGCTGCAGAAAGGTCCAGCAGAATGATGACGGATGACCTCGACGCCGCTCTGGCAGACTGAAGGGCAGAGGTGACTGACAGGAGGGCAGTTTCAGTGGAGTGACCAGTCTTGAAGCCCGATTGGTTGGGGTCAAGCAGGTTGTTCTGAGAGAGGAAGTTTGACAGTTGGTTAGATACAGCGCGTTCAATTGTTTTAGAAAAGAAGGGTAGTAGTGATACCGGTCTGTAGTTCTGGAGGACGGCAGGGTTAAGGGAGGGTTTTTTGAGTAGAGGGCTAACTCTGGCCTGTTTGAAGGCAGAGGGGAAAGTGCCGGAAGTAAGAGAAGAGTTAAGGACATGGAGAAGAAAAGTTATGATGGAGGGAGAGATGGTTTGAAAGAGAGGGGATGGGACTGGATCAAGGGGACAGGAGGTGGGGCGATGAGAGAGAATGAGGTCAGAGATCTCTGCCTCGGACAGGGGAGAGAAAGAGTTTAGACATTTAGTTGGGTTAGTCATAGAGGGCGAGTGGGTAGGAAAGGTGGGTTCAGGGAACCGACTGCTAATGTCAGCAACTTTTTTCTCAAAGAAGGAGGAGAAGTCGTCTGCTGTCAGGGTGGAGGGGGAGGGTGGGGGAGGTGGGTTAAAAAGGGTGGAGAAGGTAGAGAAAAGTTTGTGAGGGTTTGAGGCAGAGTTAATTTTGTTAAGGAAGTAGTGGGTTTTAGCATCAGTTATGCAGGCAGAGAAGGATTTGAGGAGGGAGTGATACTTATCGAGGTCCAGACCGTCTTTGGACTTGCGCCATCTCCTCTCAGCTGCCCGAAGGATGGACCGTTCTGCACGAATCACATCCGTGAGCCACGGGCAGGAGGGAGAGGATCGCGCAGGCCTGGTTGACAGGGGACAGAGAGTGTCAAGTGATGCAGTTAGTGTGGATAACAGGGTGTTGGAGGCAGTGTCAGTGGGGTGGCACATAAACTCGTCAATGGGAGGGAGGGAGGATGTTACAATGGAGGAGAAATGGGAGGGGGATAGGGAGCGGAGGTTGCGGCGGAAAGTTACTAGGGGAGGGGAGGTAGGAGTAACAGAGAGTGGGGTGGATGTGTATTTAATATGTGGGGAAAGAAGCAAACCTGTCCCACCACCTCGCCCAGTTGAGCGGGGTGAGTGAGAGAACGAGTGGTTGACGGAGAGAGCAGCTGGAGTTGCAGTGTTCTCTGGGCGAATCCATGTCTCTGTCAGCGCAAGGGCGTGAAGAGAAGCATGGGATGCAAACGCCGGGATGAAGTCTGCTTTGTTCACAGCAGACTGGCAGTTCCAGAGCCCAATAGAAAGAGAGAGGGCAGGTGAGGAAGATCTGGATAGGTAGCTAAGATTAGAAGTGGACCGTATATACTTTGTGACATATCTACGTCTACGTCTGCGAGTGGTGTAATGAGCGGGAATGCTGAAGAAACACATGCTAGCTAGGAATATGTTCTAGGTAGAATAGAATACAAATAGGGTGATACCTATCGGAAGAGGTGGTCCGCCTCGTCGGCCATCCTCGGTGGACTCCCGCAGGTAGACTCCCTGTCTTTGTTCGACTCCCGCAGGTAGACTCCCTGTCTTTGTTCGACCAAGTCTTCGTGCACCGAGGCTGCCAGACGAGGCTGCCTCTGCACTGCTAGCCGCCTTAAATATGCTAAAGGCGCAGCTGACAATGGCCCTAATTATGTAAACAAAGCCAGGGTCTCACTCGGCGGCAAGTACCCTGAAACTCGACCTCTAGCTAGCTACCTATTGACCAATTTAGCTGCTATACCCTTACCCTCTATCCTAGAAACAACGTTTTAGCTCAACACAAATGAATAAAACAAACTCTGGTTACTTACTTACAGTCAAGATGGCAGTCACGAAGTACACTCAGTAAGACACTATTCGCTCTGAATCTGATTACAGAAGTCAGGGCTGATTTAACCAAATTCTACAATGGCCCTAATTATGTAAACAAAGCCAGGGTCTCACTCGGCGGCAAGTACCCTGAAACTCGACCTCTAGCTAGCTACCTATTGACCAATTTAGCTGCTATACCCTTACCCTCTATCCTAGAAACAACGTTTTAGCTCAACACAAATGAATAAAACAAACTCTGGTTACTTACTTACAGTCAAGATGGCAGTCACGAAGTACACTCAGTAAGACACTATTCGCTCTGAATCTGATTACAGAAGTCAGGGCTGATTTAACCAAATTCTACAATGGCCCTAATTATGTAAACAAAGCCAGGGTCTCACTCGGCGGCAAGTACCCTGAAACTCGACCTCTAGCTAGCTACCTATTGACCAATTTAGCTGCTATACCCTTACCCTCTATCCTAGAAACAACGTTTTAGCTCAACACAAATGAATAAAACAAACTCTGGTTACTTACTTACAGTCAAGATGGCAGTCACGAAGTACACTCAGTAAGACACTATTCGCTCTGAATCTGATTACAGAAGTCAGGGCTGATTTAACCAAATTCTACAATGGCCCTAATTATGTAAACAAAGCCAGGGTCTCACTCGGCGGCAAGTACCCTGAAACTCGACCTCTAGCTAGCTACCTATTGACCAATTTAGCTGCTATACCCTTACCCTCTATCCTAGAAACAACGTTTTAGCTCAACACAAATGAATAAAACAAACTCTGGTTACTTACTTACAGTCAAGATGGCAGTCACGAAGTACACTCAGTAAGACACTATTCGCTCTGAATCTGATTACAGAAGTCAGGGCTGATTTAACCAAATTCTACAATGGCCCTAATTATGTAAACAAAGCCAGGGTCTCACTCGGCGGCAAGTACCCTGAAACTCGACCTCTAGCTAGCTACCTATTGACCAATTTAGCTGCTATACCCTTACCCTCTATCCTAGAACAACGTTTTAGCTCAACACAAATGAATAAAACAAACTCTGGTTACTTACTTACAGTCAAGATGGCAGTCACGAAGTACACTCAGTAAGACACTATTCGCTCTGAATCTGATTACAGAAGTCAGGGCTGATTTAACCAAATTCTACAATGGCCCTAATTATGTAAACAAAGCCAGGGTCTCACTCGGCGGCAAGTACCCTGAAACTCGACCTCTAGCTAGCTACCTATTGACCAATTTAGCTGCTATACCCTTACCCTCTATCCTAGAAACAACGTTTTAGCTCAACACAAATGAATAAAACAAACTCTGGTTACTTACTTACAGTCAAGATGGCAGTCACGAAGTACACTCAGTAAGACACTATTCGCTCTGAATCTGATTACAGAAGTCAGGGCTGATTTAACCAAATTCTACAATGGCCCTAATTATGTAAACAAAGCCAGGGTCTCACTCGGCGGCAAGTACCCTGAAACTCGACCTCTAGCTAGCTACCTATTGACCAATTTAGCTGTAAACCCTTACCCTCTATCCTAGAAACAACGTTTTAGCTCAACACAAATGAATAAAACAAACTCTGGTTACTTGCTTACAGTCAAGATGGCAGTCACGAAGTACACTCAGTAAGACACTATTCGCCCATAACAAATCAATGCATTTTTAAAGACATTGTGGTTAAGGTAGAGTATGATTTCATTTAATAATTTAATTCAAATTGTTTTCACACCTATCATAGTCAAATTCATAGTTAAAACATTTATTTTTTAAAGAGCCGTTCGGGAGCCAAAAGAGCCGGAATGCCCATCACTACAGCATTGAGTTTGTTCCAAAACACCTCCACAGTATGTCATCTGAAATTACTGTAAAAAATGGGCATCTTTATCATTAAGGTGAAGTGAGGGTTGTCCCACAGGACTTCCAGGGAAGATTGTCCGCCTGCTGTTGCCCTGTAGCAACATATGTGCGTCGACAGACAAAACATTTGGACAGGATTCTTGTAATAGCTGCTTTGGCACCATTTACCCATTACTTGAGTCGCTGCTTGGATAACATAAGGTTGCCATCGCTGTGACCCACATTTTGGTGGATCTCTTTGACGATAAGCTCTGCCATACAGATATTCTTGGACAGGATGGCATTGTCAGAAATGGATGGCATTGTCAGAAATATTAATCTATCAAGCATTGCACAGTCAGTTGATGGACAAGTTAAGAAAGCTTTATTGCTTGTGGCCGCAAGGAGACAAGTGAGAAGTCCCCTCCCCTGCATATCAACTGTCAATATGATCGATCCCAGAGACAGAGTGCGTGTGGACTTGGAAACTTACAGAGTTCTCCACAGATAAAATTAACACATTTATTGCACCTCTAGTATGCCTAGGTCAGTTTGTTTACGTCAGCCTAGTGTCATCTATAGGTCATATGGGGAGAGGGCTCTCTACTAGGGCTGAACGATTTAGGAAAATAAGATAATCGCGATTAATTTGCAATTGCGATTTAATATGCGATTATTATTATGTATTATTAATATAGATATATACTAGCCTACTGATCTCCAGTCAGCAACATAACACACAAAGTTCAGAAAAACTAAGGAGAACATACCGCCTGTAGCCTACCTCATCGAAAATATTTTGGTAAATCAAAGCTAAACTAGAAACGTAAGCTTTAGTTGCACTTTCTTAACTAAAGCTAGCTAGCTAGCTACCGTTTCGGAAAAATAACTTGTGCTGTGGAGACAATTGGAAATATTTATAACTCACCAGAATCAGAATCAGAATCAGAATTGGATTTATTCGCCATGAAAGTTTGCACAGACAAGGAATTTGCTTTGGCAGGAAGGTGCATACAATAAACATATAGGGACCTAAAATTTAAATATGTGGACTATCTATACTAAGGGTACATAAACTAGCAGTACTAAGTGGAATTATAATTAAATAAGATATACAATAAAAATAAAGATATACAATAAAAGCTAAAAAAATAAGTTGCCAAATTTACAATATAAAAATACAAATATTACAAAAAATACAAATGTACAAGATACAATTTTGCAATGCAGTGCAAGAGCAGTGTATTAGCAGGAAGTCGATTGTCAGTGTGGTCCCTTGGCCTTGTTGAAGAGGCCAACAGCGGAAGGGAAGAAACTGTTATTGTGGCGTGAGGTATTGGTCTTGATGGACCGCAGCCTTCTGCCGGAGGGGAGTAGCTGGAACAGGGAGTGTCCAGGGTGGGAGGAGTCGGCCACAATCTTTCTCGCTCGCCTCAGGGTCCTCGAGGAGTGCAGGTCCTCGAGGGTAGGTAGATTGCAGCCAATCACCTTCTCAGCAGTGCGGATGATACGCTGCAGCCTGCTCTTGTCCTTGGCAGTGGCAGCAGCGTACCAGACGGTGATGGAGGAGGTGAGGATGGACTCAATGATGGCTGAGTAGAAGTGCACCATCATTGTCTTTGGCAGGTTGAACTTCTTCAGCTGCCGAAGGAAGTACATCCTCTGTTGTGCTTTCTTGATGAGGGAGCTGATGTTCAGTTCCCACTTGAGGTCCTGGGAGAGGATAGTGCCCAGGAAGCGGAAGGACTCCACAGTGTTGACTGGGGAGTCACGCAGGGTGATGGGGGTGAGTGGGGCTGTGTTCTTCCTAAAGTCCACAACCATCTCCACTGTCTTAAGAGCATTGAGCTCTAAGTTGTTCTGGCTGCACCAGGTCACCAGGTTGGCCGCTTCCCACCTGTAATCAGACTCGTCTCCACCAGAGATGAGCCCAATAAGGGTGGTGTCGTCCGCAAACTTCAGGAGTTTGACGGACGGATGACTGGAGGTGCAGCTGTTGGTGTACAGGGAGAAGAGCAGAGGAGAAAGGACGCAGCCCTGAGGTGATCCGGTGCTGGTGGACCGGGAGTCAGAGACTTGTGTTCCCAGCTTAACGCACTGCTTCCTGTCAGACAGGAAGTCTGTGATCCACCTGCAGGTGGAATCAGGCACGTTCAGCTGGGAGAGCTTGTCCTGAAGCAGGGCGGGGATGATGGTATTGAAGGCAGAGCTGAAGTCCACAAACAGGATCCTGGCATAGGATGCTGGGGAGTCCAGGTGCTGTAGGGTGAAGTGGAGGGCCATGTTAACTGCATCGTCCACAGACCTGTTGGCTCTGTAGGCAAACTGCAGGGGGTCCAGTAGAGGGTCTGTGATGGATTTAAGGTGTGCCAGCACCAGGCGCTCGAAAGACTTCATTACCACAGAGGTCAGGGCGACGGGTCTGTAGTCATTATGTCCTGTTGGCCTTGGCTTTTTGGGCACAGGGATGATGGTGGAGGACTTGAGACAGGCAGGCACATGGCATGTCTCAAGGGAGGTGTTAAAGATGTAGGTAAACACTGGTGACAGCTGGTCAGCGCAGTGCTTGAGGGTGGCTGGAGAGACAGAGTCCGGCCCAGCTGCTTTGCGGGGATTCTGCCTCTTGAAAATGTTGTTAACTTCACCCTCCTGGATGGAGAGAGTCGTCACTGAAGAGGGGGGTAGGAGGGAGGCCTCCTGGGTGGGAAGGGGTAGTTCAGGACTATCCAATTGTCTTTCAAATCTGCAGTAGAACTCATTCAGGTCGTTGGCCAGGCGGGAGTCGTTAGTGGAGTGGGGGGCTCTGGGCTTGTAGTTGGTAATCTGCCTGAGCCCTCTCCAGACAGAAGCAGGGTCGTTTGCAGAGAATTGGTGTTTTAGTCTCTCCGAGTACAGTCGTTTAGCTTCCCTCACCGCCTTGCTAAACCTGTTCTTCGACTCCTTAAAACTGTCTTTGTCCCCACTCCTAAACGCGGCCTCTTTTGCTGACCTCAACCTTCTGAGTTTAGCTGTAAACCAGGGTTTGTCGTTGTTGTAGCTTACCCTGGTGCGTGTTGGTATACAGCAGTCCTCACAGAAGCTGATGTATGATGTCACAGCCTCTGTGAGCTCATCCAGACTATTTGTAGCAGTCGTGAACATGTCCCAGTCAGTGCAGTCCAAGCACGCCCGCAGATCCTCCATAGCTTCACTGGTCCACTGTTTTGATGTCCTCACAGCAGGCTTACAGCGCTTTAGCTTCTGCCTGTATGCAGGAATCAGGTGGACCATGGCGTGGTCAGAGTGACCCAGTGCTGCACGGGGGACCGCATGGTATGCTTTGCTGATTGTAGAGTAGCAGTGATCCAAGGTGTTTCCTTCTCTGGTAGGGCATTTGATGAATTGTCTATATTTTGGGAGTTCTTGAGTGAGATTGCCTTTGTTAAAGTCGCCTAGCACAATAACCAAGGAATCCGGATTTTCTTGCTCCACACTCAGTATCTGGCTGGCGAGCACACGTTGAGCCTCGTTGACGCTAGCCTGCGGAGGCATGTAGACGCCAACCAGAATGAATGATGCAAACTCTCGTGGCGAGTAAAAAGGTCGGCAGTTAATAAAAAATGTTTCCAGATCAGGAGAACAGTGCTGCAGAATCACTGTCACATCTTCACACCAGCCACTGTTAATGTAAAAACAAATACCACCGCCTTTCGTTTTGCCAGAGAGCACAGGGTCACGATCCGCTCTCAACAGTTTGAAACCTGCTAGCTGTAGCGCAGAGTCTGGGATCAGTTCACTCAGCCATGTCTCCGTAAAGCACAAAACGGAAGATGACTGAAAGTCTTTGTTTTTCCACACCAGTAGCTGAAGTTCATCCAGTTTGTTGCTCAGTGAACGCACGTTGGAGAGAAATATCCCCGGTAGCGCTGTGCGTGCCCCACGCCGACGAAGTCGCACCAGTACACGCATCTAAAGGTTAAATCGGAGTCAGGTGGCTGAGCGGTTATTTGGCTTATTTGACACACTGGTGTTCAGATTTTTAGCTATGCATCGTACATGGCTTGTGGTATTTCTTTAGGACCGAATTAGGTTGGTGGTGTTGCCCCACGAGGTAGCAACGTTAGCCAGGCAGGTTTTGCACAATACTTGACACTGCGCAGCATCTTTTTTTTAAAGGCAAAATTGGCAAAGTGACTGTAGTCTCAGGTTCTGTCGAGCCTGAGGCCATGATCGTACAGGTCAAGGTACAGTGTAGCGTGCAAAGTTGATCCATCGTCTGCAAACTGCGTTACTCTCACGTGACCAAAGTAAAATCGCAGCCTTTGCGATTACAAAATCGCGTTCTGTCCCATCGCGATATTAATCGCAAATGCAATTAATCGTTCAGCCCTACTCTCTACTGACAAGGAATGCCAAGCACCAGTATTTTTCCGTATATCATGTTACATTCTTAATTTCTCCGACAATTGTGCTTTGATTATTGGGTGTGCTCACGCCTTTGGCGAGCACAACAATTGTTCTCTCACATACATATTATTATTATTTTCCCACCCATAAGGATCCCTCAATATTTGCGCTACATAGACAACGCCAGTGTCAAAAGGTTTGTGTTGTTTGCGATTGCGTTGCTTGTATTTTTATGTACGTTCCGTTGCATGGTTTAAGTTGAAATTAAGTTTTTGTGGCGAAAAGTGCCTTTTGTCGCCGACGCATAAATACATTTACATTTAGTCATTTAGCCATTTAGCAGACGCTCTTATCCAGAGCAACTTACAGTAAGTACAGGGACATTCCCCCGAGGCAAGTAGGGTGAAATGCCTTGCCCAAGGACACAACGTCATTTGGCAGAGCTGGGGATCGAACCAGCAACCTTCTGATTACTAGCCTGATTCCCTAACCGCTCAGCCACCTGACTCCCTAAATATGACGTGCATAGATGTAGAAAGACTGTGCGCACAGTACTGGCAGCGTCATACATTTAAGTAATTCAAGACTTGCATGTACAGTAAGTAATTTCACATTAAATAATGTGTTTAAACTCAAGCTTGTGTGGTGTGTCGCTGTCTTCAATGCCACAGCCTAAACTTGATGTCAAAAGAAACGTTTTTCATTTCCGGCGCATTCAAACAATCCCCTTAAGTTTGGCTAGCAACAGCAGCTAGGCTAGCTTGCTCGTAGCTCAATTTACCGAGGTCAGCTTCTCCACCGTGCAGGGCTCTAGTCTAAGATCAAATGGTCGTATTTGGCATTGTTACTGACAATGATCGCTTCCAGCAAACCTTTTTTGAATGATCCATTTCCCCCTAAATAAATATCAAGCTTATTTACGTTTTTTGGGGGCATATTTTCAGTTAGCAGATGGTACTGTTTCAATCGCGATTCCATCTAGCTAATAATACTGCCGGTGACAACGTTGTTACTTAGAATAGCTTGTTTCAAAGGGGGTTCAGCTTGTTTCAAAGGGTTCTTAATGAATGAATGCAATATAAGTGGGCTAAATGCTTGAAAATATCACTACTGTAGAAGGGAAGAACTTAAGGTGACGTTAAGTCATATAGGTTAGGTTCATTCTACATTTACATTTAGCGTTAGTCATTTAGCTAGGGTGACCAGATTTGAGTTAGATCAAAGTCTGATCAAAATGACAGTTCTCTCTACAGTCAGAGCTCGCGCAAGGTGGGACGTAAGGGAGATACCCTTTCCAAAACTTGTAAGTGCGTAATAGTTTGTGAAAGACACAGAGAAACACAAATATCCGACGAGGCAAAATCCGGGACAATTTTGGAATCCCTGCCAGACGCATTTTTTAGGTCTCGAAAAGAGGACATGTCCGGGTAAAAGAGGACGTCTGGTCACCCTAATTTAGCAGACGCCCGTATCCAGAGCGACTTACAGTAAGTACAGGGACTTCACATGCTACACTTCACTTTTTGTATTTTGAATTGTACATGAGCAGCAACAAATGTAGTCTATGCTTTTAAATCTATGCAATCTTCATAAATAATAAGTAGGTATATCAGTTGTAAAAATAGCAGTTAATAAACTGACCCATCTGCAACCAATGCAAGCAAGCACACCCTACAATTTCCACAGAAATTGTACCTTCTCTAGTTCTGACAATGTTGCTTTACTGAGTCAACAGGCTTAAAACAGAGGCCATCCAACGTCTTCCAACAGATGGAGTTCTCTGATCCAGTTGGACAACTGGTAAACAAGATTATCAGGAATTATGTCATCCCAGTGTTCTTGTAGAATCTTTTTCGCTGGCAAGACCACAGGCGCCAGAATGCCCAACAGGTCATAAATTGAACTGGCAACATTGTACTGCTTGTCCTGAATGGGAATCTTGAAGCTGTCAGACTGGATACACCACTGAACTCCCAAAACGTACTTGACAGGAAGCAAGTCTTGATCCAAGTCCTGGGGTCTCATTTATAAAGCTTGCGTACGCACAAAACGGGGCTGAAAATGTGCGTACGCCACTTTCCACGCAAAGGTTGTGATTTATAAAAAACAAACTTGACGGGAGAATGTGCGGTCCTCCACGTAAACTCTGACCCTCCCGTAGGCCTACGCACATTTTGGAAACAGTTGGAATTGGCGATGCAGATGACCGTACTGTAGTCAGACTGCAGAAAGTGAATGTGGGAACAACATTACTCGTAATATTTATATATTTTGTTTTCCTCACACACGTTTTTTTCACTCGATTTCATCATTATCATGAAGATTAAATCCAGCAGTGTTATTTGCGCTTGTACTGAGTGATAATTGTTCCATAAACACCTTGTACAATCCAACTCAAATTTTTAATAAAAATTCAGTGCTGTATGTCTCACCATCAGATTGTCCACTACGGGATGTAGGAGGGGGAGATGCCCGAGCCCGACTGCATGGAATACAGGATAACATCACATATCCTACCTTTAGATAACTGCAGAACACATTGTATAACTAAATATATTTCTTTAATACTGTGCATATATCATCATATGTCAAAAACTGGAAATACAGTCGCTAAGCTCCCGCGCAATCGCTACACTCTCCGTCCTCGTTATCAGTCCAGACTTCAATAGACTACTGGGCCCCGTTCGTCGTAAGGGTTGAAGCTAAGTTAATCAATTGTCCCTTTAGCCCGTTAACATTAGCGAGATGAGTGAGAACAGCAAATCTCGGTTCGTCAACGGCTGATCCGCATCCAAATCATCTGGTTAATTTCAATCAGGCTAAACTTATCAGTGAAACTGCACGTCCTACTTCAAAAGGCAGGAAAGGTCGATCACCAAAACCGTGATTTTCTAACAGTATGATGGCGGAAAAGACGAAAGAGAGAGCGGTGATAGGCTATTCTCGCCATCCGAGCAAACTATTATAATGAGTCTCTATGAAGACAATAAGCATATTATCATGGCTCAAGTCAAACACCGCCAGAGCAAGACAAGCAGCTTGGCAAAAAATTGCCGATAAGCTAAATGAGAAAGTTTTGGGGAAATGTATGGGCTCATCTTTAGTGCCTCATTACCCCAATCAATCAGATCACATTTCTTTAAATGTGCCTGCTGGCAGTAGGCTTAATGGAAATTTATAATCGAATGAGATCTTGCTAGCGAAAATAATGATCTCAACTCTTTCAGAATAAGTAGGCTAGATAAAAACAAGGCCAAAGAGTATCTAATTGATACAAATTCATAGACACTTATGAGGATATATGTAGGCTACTGCGCTTATATCATGTACTATATGTGTATATGCATGTAGGCCTATGTGTAAATCCCTCTTTGATTTCATTGACTGGGACATGGCCAGGGAATATGATGAATTGATTCATCAGCTGGTTAAGCGCCAAGTACACTTTTCTTACAGCAACGCATGCTGCGGCTTTGCCAATGTTTTCTGCATCGCCTATACTGTATAAAAATGTAGCCTATACCTGACGCAAAAAACCTCAAGGCTATTAGTCCAGGAAAAGTAACTCATTTTGGAGCCAAAAATAGAAGTAATTATTTAAAAAAAATTTCAGCATAGATCATTTCTATGAGGTGTCCAGAACAACATACTAAAAGTCCTAAGAAATCCTAGTTGTGGAAATATGTTTAATTCTCATCAATCCGAGATGTGTGCCAATAAGGCCAGGCAACATTACACCCCAATGGGGCTATTTTTTTCCTTTACTCCTATCAAAATGAAACTTAACACAATGGAACTACCCACGAAAAGTAACTTTTTTTGTATTACAAGTTTAAATACTTCCCGTCAGAGTCACCAGCAAGTCTCCATGTGGGAAAATGTGGGAAAAGGCATCATCATTGCAGCAGGTGAAAAAGCTCTAGTATCACTGTATGGAGGCAAAAAAATGAATCACTGGATATGCTGAGATACAGGAGATTCTGTGATAAAGTAACTCAGAACTCATCTCCAGTGAAACCTCAAACTCTCCCTCCAACGTCAACAGCTGCAAAGTTCCATAGTCTTCGGGTCTTTTTCCAAATGATGGAGTGGAAACGGGCTAGTGAACGTATGGACCCAAAAGACTGGGGGTGGCATGTTTTGGATGGGAGATTTATGCCAACAATGACTGATCAGCCTGCAGCACCACCAGATATACTAGATGTAGTCCGCTGTAGTTGCTAGAAAGACTGCAGCACAAAGAGATGCACATGCAAAAAACATGGACTCCCTTGCACTGCCATTTGCGGAGAATGTCGTGGTACTAGCTGCACAAACTCACAGTTGCCTGATTTATCAGATGAATATGACCCAGAGGGGAAGAACTAAGCAAAGAACAAACCAGGAACTCATATAGGGGGTGCCAGAACCAAGAGCCACAGAGAAGGGGTTCCAGAAGAAGAGGATCCAGGCTGGATAAAAAATAAAAATAAAAAACACAAAAAAAAGTCCTCCCCTGTTGTTGCTACCTTGTCGTGGTGGGGAGGCTTGTGTGCCTCCGTGACCCTGAAGACTATACTGGCGGGGGTTATACCCCTGGCAGGTACTACCAAGCCAGGCAGTTTTCAGGTTAGAGGCCAGTCTAAAAGCAGCATAGCCATCACCCATTGGCAGTAGGATGATTGGTTGGAGATTGGGACGATGTATTGGTCATACATATGAATGGTGTTTCTGCCTATGCAAATTAGGACATATTCAATAAGCTCATGTGCATATTCAAATACATTTCAAAAGAAACTTGTAATACAAAAAAAGTTACTTTTTATGTATACTTTTACTATGTAAAGTTTTATTGTGGTAGGAGTAAAGGAAAAAATTAAGCCTATTTGGGTGTATTTTGGGCATATTCGACTAGTGTATAGCTCATTTGCATATTACAATTCATTTTCAAAGAAACTTGTAATACAAATTGTTTTACTTTTCATGGGTAGTTTCATTGTGTTAAGTTTCATTTTGATAGGAGTAAAGGAAACAAATAGCCCCATTGGGGTGTAATGTTGCCTGGCCTTATTGGCACATATCTCGGATTGATGAGAATTAAACATATTTCCACAACTAGGATTTCTTAGGACTTTTAGTATGTTGTTCTGGACACCTCATAGAAATGATCTATGCTAAAAAAATATATTTTACAATTAGTCTGTCGTAAAACGTTACTTTGCCTGGACTATATGCAGAGTCTGAAGCACAGTTAAAGTTTCAAGTAGCTTTATTGTCAATTTCTTCACATGTCAAGACATAAAAAGGAATCGATATGACGTTTCCCACTCTCCCACAGTGAAACATATGAAAAGCACAGGCACAACAGATAAGACAAGACATTTCCTAAAACATAGCGTTACATATTCACATACAGCAGCATAAGCTCATAATAAAGCTTGCTGCGGCGTGTGATATTTGCAATGTACGGCCCGAGAAGGTCTTGCAAATAAATTAGTCCTTGTCGGCTGAATCGATATCGCTCAAACAAGAACTCATCCGTGTGAAATAAAGGATCTTGGCAATCGCGAAGAACTCTATTGGTATGGAAAGGTAATCGAACTAAAATATAGCTCCTTGGTCAACTGGGTCTCTCCAAAAGGGAGCTGCCATGTTATTTTCTGGGGGTGTGGCAAGCTTATCCAGCTACACTTACGTTAGCCTGCTCTGGAGCAGGTTAGTGCTAATTGATATGATACTATGGTGATTTATCGAAAGTTGCTTCCACGAACCAAAAAGAGGGGCGTTTTTTATCTTAGCCTGAAAATTAGCTCGCTAAACCGCTTAGCGAGCTAAGACGAATACCCCCCTGTTCAATAACAAAACGCTTTTGTTTTCAAAATTGTATCTCGACTCGCGGTATCACTGGCACAGTTGACGCCACTCGCACTGTTTTTTTTATTGGTGATCCACCGGCCACCAAATAATGTGGTTTTCGGGCCTCCGCCAATAGGCTAACAGTGTCTGAGAAGTTGTCATGCGCCATGATTCACCGTAAAGAAGAATCGCATGCCAGGGTCATTCATGAGGTGCTTTGCATTGACCATTTATGGTAAAAAATGGGCGTGTTTAGGGTGGGGTAAAATGCAGATTCACGTACGCACACTTGTGGGTAGTCTGTGATTTATAAAGGGAACATTGCTTACAGGTGTGCGTACGCACGGTTTTATAAATCAGATTTTTTGGGGGCGTACGCCATTTTAGGCTTTTGGGCGCACGTACACTTTTAGTAAGAATCCTACGCACAGTTTTATAAATGAGACCCCAGGGGTCTTGTACGTGCGATTTATAAAACCGTGCATACGCACACCTGTAAGCAATGTTCCCTTTATAAATCACAGACTACCCACAAGTGTGCGTACGTGAATCTGCATTTTACCCCGCCCTAAACACGCCCATTTTTGACCATAAATGGTCAATGCAAAGCACCTCATGAATGACCCTGGCATGCGATTCTTCTTTACGGTGAATCATGGCGCATGACAACTTCTCAGACACTGTTAGCCTATTGGCGGAGGCTCGAAAACCACATTATTTGGTGGCCGGTGGATCACCAATAAAAAGAGATGCTCGGGCTCGGGCATCTCCCCCTCCTACATCCCGTAGTGGACAATCTGATGGTGAGACATACAGCGCTGAATTTTTATTTAAAATTTGAGTTGGATTGTACAAGGTGTTTATGGAACAATTATCACTCAGTACAAGCGCAAATAACTCTGCTGGATTTAATCTTCATGATAATGATGAAATTGAGAGAAAAAACGTGTGTGAGGAAAACAAAATATATAAATATTACGAGTAATGTTGTTCCCACATTCACTTTCTGCAGTCGGACTACAGTACGGTCATCTGCGTCGCCAATTCCAACTGTTTCCAAAATGTGCGTAGGCCTACCAGAGGGTCAGAGTTTGCGTGGAGGACCGCACCTTCTCCCGTCAAGTTTGTTTTTTATAAATCACAACCTTTGCGTGGAAAGTGGCGTACGCACATTTTCAGCCCCGTTTTGTGGGTACGCAAGCTTTATAAATGAGACCCCAGGTCCTTAATCTCCTTGGCGCTTAGGGGATGACAGACAGCACTGCCCTGCCATTGCTTAGCCATTTTGTGAGTCAAAACACTCCCTTTCCACATTTGGGTTTAAAATCATTGTACAATGACACAGCTTCCTCCGCTGAGTTAACTGTTTTTAGGATGTCATCCCCATAGTAATATCTCAGCACTGTGTTGATGTGATGGTATTTTAGGATGTATGTACAATGAATGTGTTTTAAATGTGTTTAATTTTAATAGCTTTACTGGCTTTTTCCAAGGTACATTTTAGGTAGAACAAACATAGCTAACCAGCCCACTTCCGCTTCTGGTATTACCTCATCCTAACAGTAGATGGAGCCTATGCTGAACTCGCATAACATCTCTCCTCAGCTTTCAGCATCAGCATCATGATGCAAAAAAAATACACACCGCTGGGTGACTTTTTAAAGTCGCCTTTCTGTTCTAAAAAGCCTTTTAAAATGTAATTGACGTCATACACATTGTACGGCCCGAGATACTGCTTGACTTACTTCCACTTTTCTCTCGAGGCATCGACAACACAACTGACAGGTTAGGCTGTCAATACACATGCTAGAAAGAGTTTTGGTTTGCTAATTTTGTTGCTAATGTTGCTAATGCTCTGACATTCTGGTTCTGCTTCGGACGCCATCAAGCGGGATCTCTGGTCGTAGTCAGTCCTTCACTAACCAATCAGCATTCGTTAGCAGAATGCTAGCGTGTTATGGGCAACAACGACTTACCCTGTAAGAAATCGAAAGGACATAAGTACTCGTTCATTCAACTTTCGACCTGTAATCCATGTTGAACATGC
The DNA here is from genome assembly GCA_023658055.1 of Thaleichthys pacificus. NCBI lineage: Eukaryota > Metazoa > Chordata > Actinopteri > Osmeriformes > Osmeridae > Thaleichthys > Thaleichthys pacificus. The sequence continues at coordinate 80,378 of CM042858.1, forward strand.
AAAAACTACAATCAAATCAGAGATTTCTCAACGACAATCGGGTGAAAGAGACAAATTTAGCCGTTTAGCTCCATAGACTCCCATTCATTCTGCACTCGACCACGATCACTCCCAGTGGAAGTCTGGTGGAACTGCAACAAAATTCGGTACAATGGGGCTTAATAGGGAGTGGCCAGGCTCTCCTTAAACAGGCTCTGGTACTGTCTTCAATGCCACAGCTAAACCTTATGTCAAAAACTTTCTCATTTCCGGCGCTTTCAAACAATCAGTGAAATGTGGAGCAACAGCAGCTAGCTTGACTCTAGCAAACTTATTTTGAATTAGCCATTTCCCCCTACATTAATGTCAAACTTATTTACGATTTGGGGGGCATATTTTCAGTTAGCAGACAGTACTGTTTGAATCGTGATTCCATACTGCCAGTGACAACGTTGTTACAGTAGCTTGTTTCAAAGGGGGTTCGCAGCTGTTTCAAAGGGTGTTCTTAATGAAATATGCAATATGAGTAGGCTAAATGCTTGAAAATATCACTAGAAGGGAAAAACTTAGAGGACGGACCCACCTGCAACCGACGCAAGCAAGCACACCCTACAATTTCCCCAGAAATTGTACCCTCTCTAGTTCATATATTTATTATTGTGAGAATGCTGTTAAGCATTCTCACTATTGTTTTCCTGTTTCTCTTTATTGTGAGAATGCTGTCAAGCATTCTCACTATTGTTTTCCTGTTTCTCTTTATTGTGAGAATGCTGTTAAGCATTCTCATTCTGTTTCTCTTTATTATTGTGAGAATGCTGTTAAGCATTCTCACTATTGTTTTCCTGTTTCTCTTTATTGTGAGAATGCTGTTCAGCATTCTCACTCTTGTTTTTCAACTTCTTAGTTCTTCCGCCGTTTCTTTGGCCTTTAACTCGTCCTGCATACTTTCACCGATTCCTACAATTTTTGTATCAAAACGTTCAGCTCCTTCAGGAGATGATGGCTATGACTTTTGGTATTTCTCACTTTTATACTTTTTAAGACATTAAGGTTTTTGTGCAAATTATTCTCCCATTAAAAGTAATGGTAAATCCTTTCAAATCATTAAAAAGCTTCCTCCTCTTTCAAACGTAACTACTTCAGCATACTTTCAGCTAGAGACACCATTCAACCTTTAAAATTTTCACAAGACATTCAGCTATTCCCAAATGATTCAGCTTTCTCAAATATTCAGCCAATTTTGAATTATGACAGTTTGAAATACATTAAAATGTTTGCTCCTTCTTGATTTTTTGAATGAGCAGCAAGCAGAGTGGCACACTCTGCTGCCTGCTCTTTTTCTGATATTCAACTAAATTGTCAAACAAATTCCTCTAACGTTCATATAGTTTAACTTACAGAAACAAGTTATACCTTAAAATGTAGGAAAAATTGTCCTCTTTCAGCCAATGTAACTACTAAAGAGCTCACATTTACAGATTTTCAGCTATGAGCCTTGAAGCGAGAGCAGCCTTTCAAATTCTCTCACTAACTTCAATGGAGAGGTGGGTAAAATCCGTCAGAGAAAGCAAGAAGGAAGACGATTTCGAAACTGCCGGTAGAGACATATTTCTGACCGCACAGACATATAAAGGACATCTCTAGTTTCGGTTAAACCTTTAATAGGCTATGTTTAAAGGTGCACTGTGTAATATGACATCATCAAGAAAGTTCTACAACGTTCTAGAATGCAACACTCCCTGGGTAACCCCAACCCTTTCGAATAATAACAGAAGCTACAGTGGCCTTTAAGGACAAGAACAATTCTAAATTTTAAACAATGCACCTGATGACATTCCAACTATGACACTTTCAAGATGGCGGCACTAGGCCTTGGTCCAAAATATGCAGAAATATGGACATATATAAGCGAAAAAATAATAATTCCCCCCAAAAAATCAGCTATTATGCACTAAATTAAACCTAATTATTTTCTACAAAATCTGCTAGGAAATAAAACAGCGCTGTCAAAGAGACAGCATCTGCTCATTAGCAACCTGTCGCACTAGTGTGAGTGGACTTGTATTCATCATATTATGGCTCCTCAAATGTCTGAAGTCTTTGTTGAGGGGTGGCCTGTCGGACCTGTCGATTACCCCCCCGGTCCCTAGAACCAATGAACCATTTGGAGATGGCCTTCTCTGCATCTTTACGGGTAATATTGCTGGTCATCTGGTTTTTCTTCATGCCTCCTGCAAGAAATAAATATAACGGTCATTTACTTACTGTATGTGCCAACACAACTCTCCACCAGGACTGTAAAGGCAACTATGTTAAGAAAAGCGCTGTATAAATTAAGATTATACACACTCTTTAACACACCAGTTAGGCATCTCGGAGACATGAGCAAAAATACTGCTCAGCCAGGACAACAAACATTACATAATGTTAAGGTATTATAAACAACTTTCTAGTATCTGTACAACACTTAAAACATTATCCACATGCACACCTACCATATATCACTTCAAACAACTTCAAGGCCTTAAACTCCCTCTTCCTGTTTCGGCCCAGAAGGTTGTAATTCCTAGACAGGCCGTGGTCTAGGAGGAAGGCCATCATCCTTCTTGTGGCCTCATCAATAGTTGCCCCCCCAATGTCAGCCACAGCTGCGACCTGAGGGGAAACAAAGGCAATACAAAGCAAATTTATCAACCTGAAAGAACTACCATAAGCATGGGTGTGAGCACACTTGGGAAGTTTCAGATGAAATTCACTGCTAGCCTGCTAATAAAATTGAATTAAGTTGTACTACCCTAGACTTAACATATAGTACATACCAGTTCAGACATGACGTTTGTGTTCGCCAGTTTTTCCTCCATGTTCATGACATCTTGAACCGTCTTTAAGGGGAAACCCTCTGGGGTAGAAGAGACGGTGGAGACGGTGGTTCCACGCTGTTGTAACAGCGTTTGCAGCATCCTCCCGTGAATCTTTTGTGTTTCTTTCACCTCCTCAAGGAGGGTTAAGATGCGCACGAACATGGAGTCTCTTACTGGAGATGGAGCGGTAGGCGGTGACCTTAAGCTGGATGTAGCGTAGGATGGAGCGGTAGGTGGTGACCTGAGGCTGGATGTAGCGTAGGATGGAGCGGTAGGTGGTGACCTGAGGCTGGATGGAGCGTAGGATGGAGCGGTAGGTGGTGACCCGAGGCTGGATGGAGCGTAGGATGGAGCGGTAGGTGGTGACCTGAGGCTGGATGGAGCGGTAGGTGGTGACCCGAGGCTGGATGTAGCGTAGGATGGAGCGGTAGGTGGTGACCTGAGGCTGGATGTAGCGAAGGATGGAGTGGTAGGTGGTGACCTGAGGCTGGATGTAGCGAAGGATGGAGCGGTAGGTGGTGACCTGAGGCTGGATGTAGCGTAGGATGGAGCGGTAGGTGGTGACCCGAGGCTGGATGTAGCGTAGGATGGAGCGGTAGGTGGTGACCTGAGGCTGGATGTAGCGGTAGGTGGTGACCTGAGGCTGGATGGAGCGGTAGGTCCGATGGGGCTGTCATCATCCTCATCCTCACTTGTAAAAATGACTTTCCTAGAAATGTTTAATACAAGCACAATCAATGAGTTAAAGCATTTTAAACATGTGATGTTTACTTTTATTAATTTATTACATTTAATATTATCTATTATTTAATCATATATCTCTTGTATTTTGTCATTTTTGGAAAAAGTGACAGCCCTAGTATACATCCCTCATTTTGACAGATTTGAACACAATACACTTAACAAAAGTCTCACAAAACTTTCCCTCCCTGTATCATTGGGAGAGTGTCAGCATCCATTGAGTATCTACCATTTCACGATTCAAATAGACTCACCTCCTTTTGCGCTGTCCTTTTCCCAAGTTCTCGGAATCAGACTCGGTCAGGACATCTGTATTTTCCTCGTACTCAACCAATTTTGAGCGGGCAACTCCATACGTTGCTGTGGGAGACAAACAAATGTGTGGCAGTGAATAATGATGACAGGCGTTCTATACATAATCCCTTACTTAATACACATGAACTTGAGATTACCGGCTTTTCTCTTGACCGTCAACTTGAATGTTGCCCAATCAGTGTGCGGCTCCAGTTGTTCTGCGACCGCCTTTGCCATGTTGATCTTGGCTGGTGGCCAGTAACATTCGTCCTCCTCACCCCCGGTAAACCATTTTGTTGGAATAACTGCCAATCCGCCATTATTTTCAAATGCCACTATGGCGAAAGGCAACATGCTTAAAGAAAAAAAAATACATAAAATACATACAGTTGCGAGAAAAAGTGAAAATGCAGAAATCCAAGTAATCCCAAAGGGTTCACATACTTTTTCTCGCAAATGTGAATAAAAAAACAAATCGGTAAATCAAAACGAACAATAAAAAATTAATAAATAGCACACTAGTGCAGGAGTGGCAATGCCACGTATCCAGTCTTGAATGGCAACAAAACCATTTTTGTTTTTAACTCCTCAACAGGTAACAGCTGCAAGTATCAGAGGCCCGTATCAGATTCAAGACTCTGGTACTGACCTTCCGAGCGGTGAACGGGACTGCACCCGACTACATCAAGTCTCTCCTGCAGCCGTACACCCCCACCCGCCACCTACGGTCTTCTTCTGACAACCGTCTGGTGGTCCCACCGCTCAAGAGCGCCCGGTCCCAACACAAGCTCTTCTCCTGTCTGGCCCCCCAATGGTGGAATCAACTCCCCACCTCCATCAGGGACACTGACTGTCTCCCCACCTTCAAGAAAAGGCTCAAGACGCACTTGTTCCGGGAGTACAACGGCACTTAGGAATGCTTGGCTGGACCTGATGTTAATTTCCTCCAGGATCACAATGACTCGTATTGAGAGACTTGTTGCTCCTGTTGGTTAGTTGTGACGGTTTTAAATTCTTGTACTCACTGTGAAATATTTTACTGTTGACTGTTGTTTTTGTCTTCTCCTTTACAGGTACACTCTTGCACTTTTTTGAGTTTCATGTTGTTTAATTGTAACTTGTTTAACTGCATGCTCTTATGGTTCTTCCCCTTGGCACTTATTTGGTTTTTCACAATGTATACTTCATGTTTTGGCTGCTTGCAATGTTTGGGGCTATCTCGTTGTTATGATCAGTGACCTATGCTCTTTTGTAATGCTCTCTCTTGGAAGTCGCTTTGGATAAAAGCGTCTGCTAAATGCATAAATGTAAATGTTCAGATAAATTGAAAACAAAAAGAATTCCAAGACGTGAGGAGTCCATTGGATAGTTGAAAAAGTTTTTGTCAGTTTCAAAGAAATTACACAGGACTTCAACAGTTCCAGAATGTGACAAAATGTTCCGCACAATAAGAACCCTTCCCCCCACAGAAAAACAGTTATCGCCACGAGAGGAGGAGATAATTGTCTGTCCATCATTGTAACGCCTGTATTGATCCCATGTTGCAGTTGAATTAATCATAGGTCCAGAAAAGTGGAGCTGTTTAAGTGGGCTGCAAACTGATGTGCTCTTTTGGCTTGCCACTTTCTGTTTCTCATGGAGCCGCCTGACTAGTTGTTGGACAGGGTTTTGAGGCCGACGGACAAGTTTTTTAAGTTTACCTAAAAATGTCTTGAAGGGAAATGCTGAAATACTATCTAACAGGCCGAATTTCCGTGCATCTTGAGCTAAGTGGATCAATGAATGCATGTTATAGCTGACAAAATCATTGCCATAAATTGCAGCAAAATCTGTTACGAAGAGTTTCAAAATCTCCTCAGCATAGTCTAAATTGTCAGGAGAACATAAGGCAGGACTCAGAAGAATTCTCATAGACACAGATAGAAGTAAAAAGTTTCTGTACATTCTACTGGGAATATTATTGAGGAGAACAACAGGGCCAGTGTAAAGTAAAAATTGCCGAAGCTCTGTAGCTTTCCATTTACCAAATTCAAACATGGATCGTGGTTTCCTTGCAAAATTGCTAGGTATATATTGCCTGATAGACACCATATATGCAGACATTACAACAAAAAAATGCATAGCTTGCCTGGATTTCTGCGGCCCCTTCAACCAAAGAAATATTAACTTGCGCATTGCGCCCAAGCACACAAGGTGCATATAATCTAAAACAAAACTGCTAACTAATCCTATACCCAGATCATTTAGGGGGGAGGCTGACAGTTGGTGCTGTTGATAGCCTTGCCTTTCAAATTGCTCGTCTGTTCTGAGCTCTGCTGATATTTCAGGATAAACCACCTTCCCATTAATGTACTGGCCTTTTTGAGTGCACCTCTCACACCCGTAATACCCAGTGTGGCCTTTGGAGCATTTAAGAAAGGCCCGCGCAGGTGCATCACAAATAAAAGCATCGGGTAATGGTACACTGAAATGTACACCATTGTACACAATACCTCTCTGAGAAACGGCTTTCATATCTACAATGAATTCTTGCAAATACTCTTGGACATTTTTGGGTTTGGACGCACCGGAGTACACTCCAATTACAAACACACTACACTCTGGAATTTCCTTAATCTTTCCCAGAATAGGCCACAGACTCATACTGGAGCTACGAAATAAGGGCAATCCATCTATATTAATTCGAAGTGTGAGAGTATCTGTCATATTTGCTAAATGTCCAAGAGATGTTAGTTCAGCTATGAGAGCATTTTCGATTCCAAAGTGGTAGTAGGACCCTCCATCCACAGCCGAAACATCGCAAGATCTGTCAGTAGACATAAGAGTTCTGGCATCCATTGGGATATCAAGGCCCTTCCTCCTTAGGATTTTAAGAAGTGCAGACAGCGCTGTTTGTGGTATGTTGAATTCTGAAGCCCATTCTGCAAGCCCACATTCATCATCATCATTATCCTCTTCCAAGTCGGAACATGCATCTCCATGCGAATCACAGTCACTATCACCAGCAGGCACCCAGTTTTCAGAATCCAAATCATCAAATGAGGAAATGTTGCAATCATAAAAGACAGAGGAATTCTCTTCAAAATCATTTGATGACTTCTCAAAACAGTTCTGATCACAAGCATCGTAGAAAGTATCCATGGAATCTTCTCTTTCAGAGTCCTTTAACAAATCATCTTGTGGGTATTCCCTTTCAGAGCGATCCTCATCGATTTCAGAGTCTTTTGCCAACAAATCATCCATCATCAACTAATTTTCAACAAGACGCAAATGTTCCTCCACTTTCGCTGATATTTTCCTCTTTTTAGTTCTTTCTGAACACGCCATTGTTTCTAAAAAAGAAGAAAGTATTTAAGTTTTTAGCTATGATTAAAAACTGCTTGTTAAAACTAGTATTAATAGAACTTTTTTTGAATTTTATTTCATTAACTGCTCTTACAGGGACTACAGTATTTAAAAAGTGACCTTAGCGACAAAAATACTTATTTTTAGTGTCAAATTACTCTTTTTAACATATATACACAGGTAAGTATTGCATACAGTCAAATTACATAAAAAAAATAAAATCCCAGATCAGTAATACCACATTTCTCCAGACTGAATAATCTATGAATTTGTATAATTACCTACTGTGTGTCTCACTGCGTTTACTTTAAACTTCTATGGATTATACTAATGAACTGAATTATCTAACATAACTAGTCTTTGACCCACAGCCATTTACTATATTATTTTCACACAGATTACAATTAAAGTTTTAAACACTGACAACCGCACACTACTTATCAAAACGTCATGCAATGCTGCTTTAACCTTCATGACTGGGGAACACCCAGAGGATGTGCCGTTAGCATTTACTAGCAATTAGCATTATCTTAGCCTGCTAAACAATACAGTTTTCACTCCTTATTGCTCACACAGAAAAGTAGTAGCTGTGTGTACAGTGTACACGACGGGCGAGCGAGCGAACAAACACACACACACTCTCTCGTTTGCCGTGCGTGGGAGCGCGACGTTGTGTGTATGAGAGTGTGTGAGCACGCCTATACAGCGCTGACACACACACACACATTCTGCAGACTAATAAGATAATAAGTGAAAATAATATCCAGTCTAACAGAACTGCTATTACAACAAGAACTAATAATATCACCACAGCTAAAATCACGTTTATTTCTGGAAAAGAGTACGGCAAAGAGGCGAATTTAGCATGTTGAGACTATAGCCTAACCATCTCTCTCCTTCTCATGTGTGTGCGCGCTGCGCTCACCTCCTTAACTTTCTCCATAGCCCATCAAAAAAGAACCAAATTGTCCCTTCTCTTCAAAACAACTACACAACATACTCATCCAATTCGAGAAAACCGGAGGGAAGGCAACAGACAAGAAACAAGCACAAGTGGAAAAAGCAGACAATACATTTTAGCTTGTGCTACAGCTTGTTTTAACCACTTGCTAACTAGGCCTGTTTGACTGCCTTGCTAACAAGTTTACAACCAAATCCTTCCAAACAATATATGTAAGTCAACCACTCAAAATAAGCTCAAAACATGCTTGATATTAACTTAATAAATTGGACTTGTATGTTCAACACCATGCTTTAACCAGGTTTAATTACCATAGCTAGCTGAAAGCTGCTAGCTAGTTAGGCTGAAACCTCATTGGTTTACGTTCAAAACTGGCTAACCGAACACTCTCCAAAAAAGCTTTTAGTAAACCTCATGCGTGAAAAATACATCCCCCGTTTAAGTATACATAGAGGCAGATTCTTACCTGTTTTTTCGTGTTAAACTGACGGTGTCTGAAATCCGATCGTCATGCGACTGACTGCTGCAGAAGTTATCAGACAAAGACGCTCTGACGTTGGTACTGGTACTGAAGGCGGGAATTTTTTAGGCGGCAAATTCAAAAAACAATATATTTTTGAAATGCGGCAAAGTGACGTTTTTTTTTTTTGCTCCGTGATGGGGTGGAACTGGGAAACCTAGATAGTACAATAATATAATAAAATAATAGTAAATGTATTTTATTACAATATTGTCTGTTGAAATTCATATTTTGTCTTTAACCACTATTAAAGTGCAATGGCTACACTTCTAAATAGCTAAAAAGCCTGATAAAATTTGAATAAAAAGTGGAACTAGCCAGTGACTGTTGTTAAAATAAGCCTATAACAAAAGCATCCATAATCAATTTTGAATATCTTAAGAGTGGAGCCCAGCTGGAACCCACTTATGCCCATGCGTAGTTTAGCCCATCTTATGCCCATCTACTGCCCATGTGGGGCCCAACAACAAAGCCCACTCTGAGCCCATGCCCAGCCTAAGCCCATCTAGCCCAAGTGAGGCCCATGTGGGGCCCAACTAGACGTGTTTGCAGGGATGCATTGTTCACGCCTACGGTGTTAATGCAATCTGTACAAATACCACTTTGACACTTGCAAGAAATGATCCGCTGGTTAGATGTAGCATGCTCTTATTTAATACCCACAATACTGTAGTTCATCTTTTTTTGCAGCAGCATTTTAATCTGAGTTCAAGTAGCTTTTGCAGTTGCACAACCAACAAAGTCACGTAATGTGAAGTGATTGAATATAAAAGTTTTTATTTTTATGTCATCTTTGAATTCAGTGTCTGAACAGGACTGGGTGTGCAGGCACACATGATTAGTTTCTCCTCCACCTTGAACCTGAAACCTAGATTCTAGGTTAGCAATGTTGCCAGTCTGTTGCCAATGACCAACGGTTGCTACGTTTTTCCAACAAGTTCAAGTCATTCCAGTGTTGTCCTTTTACCTTCAAATTCGTTCAACCCAGACTTCAGCAACTGGTTTTCTGCAAAATTTTCACATTGTCCTGCAGCCCATCTTTCTGAATCTTTGGCCTTATTGTTTTGCATTTTTCTTCTTCTTTTCTTCTGTTTTCTGCCTTCATCTTGCTGCAGGTCCTTTATAACATACATTTCAGGCCTTTTGAAACTCCAGCAAATAATTTTTTGCTAAATGTTCACATTTTTATGCATTGTTTCTCTTCTTTCTGATTTTTTTCACTTTTTGTTTTGCATTTTTCTTCTCTTTTCTGTACTTTTCTGCCTTCATCTGACTGCAGGTCCTTTCTAACATACATTTCAGGCCTTTTGAAACCTGAGCAAATTACTTTCTACAACATTTTCAAATTATTCTGAATTATTTCTCTTTTTGCATTTTTCTTTTTTCTGTAGTTTTATGCCTTCGTCTAGCTCCAGCCCCTTTCAAAAATACGTTTTGGGCGCTTTGAAGCTTCAGCTTATAACTTTCTAAATTTTCACTATTTTCAGCTTTTTTAGCATGGTCAGCTATCCCCATTCAGGTTTTCAGCATTCTCACTGCTGTTTCGCAGGAACAGCCGTTTCTAGTTATTATTTATTTTTGCCCCGCTAAACCTCAGTCAATATTGGGACTACATACACAACCTAGGTGTCAAAAGTTTCGTCTTGGTAGCGATTGAGTTGCTTGTATTTTTATTTACGTTCCGTTGCATGGTTTAAGTGGAAATTGTTTTTTTGTGCCAAAAAGTGCCTTCTGTCAACAAAGGGTACTCAGTGCTAGCCTACGTCACTACGTCAGCACACGTTAGCAACGACGCATGGATACAACATGATAGAGACGTTCTAGCACGCAAGTTGGAGCTTGGATTATGAGTGAAAAATGCCAACCCTCAAAATTACCAACCATTGGGCTTTGTTGAGAAAGCAATTTCGAGTGGAACTGCTGTCTTGGATTTTTGATTTAGGTCGTGAAAGTCTTTGTAATTTCAGTGAGTGCGGGTCGCCCGTGAGACTGCCTAGGCGGCAGCCATGCAAGCGTCATAGTAGTCTAGTATTTTCGTAATTTTATAGTTCGGTCAATTCTACACCAAAAAACAGAAGGAGGGCAATGTTATGACAATATGACTATTGTGAAGACAGCCAGATGGTGAGATTTTAATGTAGGTTTGTGGTGGAAATTTAGAATATAGTTATAATGTATGTGTTTTATATATATGTAATGTAATGAATTGGGACTTTGAAGGATGCAAGCTCTGTAGAATGGATGTAGCAGTTGGTCTTAAAGGGGCGATTGATTGCAAAACCGATTTTACCTTGTCATAGTTGAAAAATGACAGTTTGGTGTGTCAAATAGACATACAGTGAATCTCAAAGTCCATTATAATAATAATAATAAGACTTTATTTATATAGCACATTTCATACAAGAATTGTAGCTCAAGGTGCTTTACATAAAATCAATAAAAACAATAATACAAGTGATAAACAATTCAAACAAAAATAAAAATCCCAATAAGATCTCTGTTCAAGAGAGAAAACAACTTTAAACATGCATCTTAAAAGTAACATATACATTTGGTTCACCCCTGGTCTGTATATATAAAACCATACACTCTGTTAACAGATCCTTTCCCCAGGTCAAGAGTATGGGCCGTATTCTCTGTTAACAGATCCTTTGCCTCAGATCAAGAATACAGATTGTTTTACATATTTGTTTAAATACTTCACGCGACCAGAGTTCTTGTACGCTATCAGAGTTTGCCAACTCTGACCTAGACAAAGTAAAAATAGCAAGTCAAATAATGACCCAAATTTACTAAACCATGATTCTACAATAATATAACTAATAAAAGTAGGATTACAAGTAACACACATACATTTGGTTCACCCCTGGTCTGTATATATAAAACCATACACTCTGTTAATAGATCCTTTCCCCAGGTCAAGAGTATGGGCCGTATTCTCTGTTAACAGATCCTTTGCCTCAGATCAAGAATACAGATTGTTTTACATATTTGTTTAAATACTTCACGCGACCAGAGTTCTTGTACGCTATCAGAGTTTGCCAACTCTGACCTAGACAAAGTAAAAATAGCAAGTAAAATAATGACCCAAATTTACTAAACCAAGATTCTACAATAATATAATAAAAGTAGGAAAACCCTTTTGAGATAAAATTACTTAAATGCTTCTGTAAAAAGGTAGGTTTTAAGCTGTCTTTTAAAAATGTCTAGAGTGTTTGCTTCCCTAATATTTATGGGTAATTTGTTCCATAGTTTTGGGGCGTAATTGACAAAGGCCGAATCACCAATCTTCTTATGACTGCTTCTGGTGACCTCTAATAGGCCTGCATTTGATGATCGCAGTGTTCTAGCTGGTGTGTAGTTTATAAGGGAGTTAGCAATGTAGCTAGGTCCTTGTCCGTGTAGAGCTTTGTATGTGAGGAAAAGGACCTTAAAGTCAATTCTGAAGGTAACAGGGAGCCAGTGTAAAGTAGCTAGGACAGGACTAATGTGTTCTCTCCTTTTAGTTTTGGTTAATAATCTAGCTGCAGAATTTTGAATGAGCTGTAGTCTTTCAGTGGTTTTCTTGGGAAGACCAGTGAAAAGTGCGTTACAGTAGTCCAGCCGGCTGGATATAAAAGCATGAATTAACTTATCTGCATAATTTTGGTTTATGAATGGTCGTACCTTTGCTATATTCCTCAGGTGAAAGAAAGCTGTTTTGGTCACTTTATTAATGTGAGAGTTGAAATTCAAATCTGAGTCCAGGATTACACCGAGACTCGTCACCTCTGGTTTAAGACAGGGGGTTAAGCCTCCAAGATTCTTAATAAGCATCTCTCTTGGATTTGGGGCCACATAGTAGGACTTCGGTTTTGTCTTCATTTAATTTAAGAAAGTTATCATTCATCCTATTTGTTTATTGCCAACAGGCAGTTGGTAATGGAATTGATGGCCGTTGCATCGTTGGGTTCAGTGGATATATATAGTTGTGTGTCATCCGCATAGCTATGGAAATCTATCTTATGTTCTCTGATTATGTCGCCGAGTGGTAACATATAAAGAGAAAAAAGTAATGGACCTAAGCAGCTTCCTTGAGCAACCCCGTAGCAGTTCTCATGTTTCTTGGACCTATGGTCACCTAAACTAACATAAAACTTTCTTCCTGTGATATATGATTTCATCCAGTTCAATACACTATCCGTGAGCCCAATAAGCTTTTCCAGTCTATTGATTAGGATGTCGTGATCAATGGTATCAAATGCTGCACTGAGATCTAACAGGATAAGGATAGAGACTTTATTTGCATCAGAGTTTAGTCTGAGGTCACTAATTATTTTGGTGAGAGCAGTTTCAGTACTGTGATATTTTCCTGAAACCTGACTGCGAGACTTCCAGGATGTTATTTTCTTCAAGAAAATAATTTAATTGGACTAAAACTATATTTTCCAGTACTTTACTAATAAATGGAAGGTTTGATATTGGTCTGTAATTTGCAAGTAGACTGTTATCCAATTTGGGTTTCTTTAATAGGGGCTTTACAACAGCTGTTTTGAAGGCATCTGGGAAGACACCAGTTCTAAGGGATGTGTTTATAATCTCTAGCACCGGACCTGAGACACTATCAAACACTCGCTTAAAGAATGTTGTGGGTATAGGATCAATATCTGAGGTTGTGGAGTTAGATTCGTTGACAATTTTGGAAAGTTCACTAAGTGTGATACAGGTAAATGTGCTCATGGTTATGTTGCAGAATCTACTGATGTCAGTTTCGACCCCACTATTAATAATACTAGCTCTGATCAAAGTTATTTTGTTCTTGAAGAACAAAGCAAGCTCTTCGCATTTAACTGCTGAGGATGGAGGTGGGGCAGGGACAGTGTTTAGCAGCTGGTCAGTGGTGGAGAAAAGAACTCTGGAATTTTCTGTAATAATGTTGGAGAAATACTCTCTCCTTGCTAGACGGATGGTTTTGTTATAGGTGGTTAGTGTATCTTTGTAGATATTGTAGTGGATAGTGATCTTTGTTTTCCTCCATTTTCTCTCTGTTGCACGGCATTTTCTTTTCGTTTCACTAACATTTTTATTTCTCAGCCATGGGGAGGTTCTGCTTGTGTACTTCTTTTTGGTTTTCAGTGGCGCAACAGAGTCTAACACAGATAATCGTGCATCATTGAGGTTCTCTACCATTTCATTCAGAGAGCAATCATGATTAGTCGGCTCATATAGAGCAAATTGTTCAGAAAATGTCATCACAGCTGTATCGTCTAAATATCTTCTATGGACTAAGAAATCTTTTTTGTTTTTTGTTAGGATAATTTCCACATTAAAAAGTATATAATGATGGTCTGAGAGGGGTAGATCAGTTATTGAAATATTATTGATATTTAGTCCAGTTTTTATCACTAGATCTAGTGTTTCCGTGCCGGTGTGTTGGGTCTGTTATGTGTTGAGTTAGATTGAAACTGTCGAGGAGATTTAAGAGCTCAATAGTTCTTGGGTCTGCTTTTTTATTTACTTGGATATTTAAGTCTCCGTTTAAAACTACTTTGTCATATCTAGTGACACATAGTGATAATAGTTCAGAGAATTCTTGTATGAATATTGGCGAGTGCTTGGGTGGCCGATATATAATACAAATAAAAAAAAATTAAAAAAGTGTCTCGGTCTGGCCACCACAGGAACCTGAGAAAGTCAACATCACTGTCTGAGACTTTCACTTGATGGAACATGGCAGTGATATCCGCCATCAATCCTATTGGCTCCTGACGGAATCTGTTGAGCACATCTATAAGACTGTTGGTTAAGTCAGGCCCTTTGAGTAACTCCTCATTCAACGCTTTTCCGCAGAAGGATGCTCCACAATCGAACACAACTCTTAAGTTTCCTTTCTTTGGGTGGTAAACTCCGTGGTGGGGTAGGTACCACACCTCTCCATCCGTTCCAGTCAGCTGCCCCTTTGGCACAATTTCTGCGTATCCTTTGCTGATCATGTCAGTCATGAATGAGGTGTATTTTGCTTTGAATGGCTGGTTCCTATTGAATTTCCTTTTCAGGCTTTGGAGCCGTTGCTCTGCGTGGTTACGGTTATTAGGCAATGTGGCATGATCCTTTCTAAATGGTAACTTGAGACTGTAATGTCCATCCACCATTTTGGCCGATTCATCTGCGATTTTCAGAAACTGTTTGTCTTCAACGGACATTTCCTTCACCTCTTCGCATAGTTTCTCACTGAAGTCAGTATTGTAATGAGCAATCAGCATCTCCTGCAGGTTATGTACTGTAATTCGGTTGACTGTATGAGACTGAATTTCATTGTTAGATCCTGTCCCTACTGGGCCATTCACTACCCATCCAAGAAGTGTTTTCATTGCATACGGGCCATCTCCCTCGCTGTTTATGATTCGCCAGGGCTCCATTGCTTTGGGTGCATTTGTGCCTATCAGCAAGTCAATGCCTGCATCAATGGTGGAAATCTTGACATCTTTAAGATAAGGCCACTTTGATAGCGACTTCTGGTTGGGTATGTTACTCTTTGTTACAGGAATTTTTGTTTGTGTGTATGTCTCTGGCAGAGTTATGAACCTGTTGTCATGAAGTCCACTTACTTCCAGTCCAGTGATGATATTAGTAGACATAGTTTTCTCCTGGCCCATTTTGCGCAGCATGATGCTTGTTCTTTTCCCTTGTACATTTAGTTGGTGCATTAACCTATCTGTACAAAAGGTGGCAGAGCTGCCAGGGTAAAGAAATGCATAAGCTTGTATAACCGTGCTGCCCTTGTTGGATTTGACCTTTACAGGTACGATGGACATCAGACACTGTTCTTCTTCACCGGCCCCAGTTTGACTGCGTGTTTCGAGGGACACAAGTCCTGTGTTCTTCACCCTGTTGGGTTCCTTGGCCGCCTCCTTATATGTTTCCTGTTTTTCTGCTCCTTTGTTCTGCTCCACTTGTCCTATGTGCAGTACAGTAGGATGTGCCCTCTTGCAAATGGTGCACAACCGACGCTGGTTGCAGTCTTTGCTCATATGGCCTGTTAAGAGACATGCAAAACATATATATATACCTCTTTCTTTCAAGAATGTGATCTTGTCAGTGTGACGTTTCTTTCTAAACCAAGAACAGCTTGCCAGTAGATGTTCTCCTGAGCAAAACAAACAGAATGGCCTATGTTGGACTGGTGACGTGCTATTCCTCTGCTGCTTGGGAGAAGTGGGGATAATGTCAATAGTGGCTGCATTTGTTGTGAAGCCCTTGCCATTGAATTTGGATTTCACAGAACCTGAGTGTATGGGCCGTAGACCTTGCGCTTTTGGTGAGGGATCTTGTATATCACCAAAGACAGGATCTGTCAGGATTTTGACTTGTCTTTCGATAAACTCAACCAAGGTTCGGAATGTGGCTCTGTGGTTTGTAGCTTCTTGAACATTGCATACCTCAACTCTCCATCCCCCTCTCAACTTGGAGGGCAATTTGCTGACTATTAATTTCAAATTAGAAATTTAGTCATTTAGCAGACGCTCTTATCCAGAGCGACTTACAGTAAGTACAGGGACATTCCCCCCAAGGCAAGTAGGGTGAAGTGCCTTACCCAAGGACACAACGTCATTTGGCACAGCTGGGAATCGAACTGGCAACCTTCAGATTACTAGCCCGACTCCCTCACCGCTCAGCCATCTGACTCCGCTGAAGCCAGATTTAATTCATCCATGTAGGCAATTTCGTTCATACCATTCAAGCAACCCCTGAGGTACAGAGCATATGATTTCAGGGTTTGGGAATCCTCCGATCGAATGAAGGGCCATGTCAACGCCTTTTTAATGTACGCATTGGAGACTTGATATTCGTTTCCAAAGTGTTCTTGGAGCAATTCTTTGGCCCTTGCAAAGCCTATGTCTGCATCTAGGAAGAGACATGTCTTAACCAGCTCTCTGGACTGACCAGACGTATATTGCTCCAGATAGTACAATTTATCCTTTGCATGTTCAGTTTTGCTCTCTATGATATGTTCAAATGAACTGATAAATGACCTGTAGTCAATTGGATCATTAGTAAAAACCTTCATCTCCTTTGGTGGCAAAGATGTTTTGTCCTGTTGCCTTATCAATGATGCTGTAATGTCGTTTTGCCTCTGCAGAATGTCATAGAGATGAGCCGTGTCTTGTTCTTCAGGAGAGGCCCTAGGTTCACCACCTTGGGACCGTTGCCTTGAGTGGGGTTGTGATGGACCCTGGGGGTGTAGAGTGGTTTGAGAGGGCTGTGTTCGATGAGGCTCATAACTGTGACTACGGGGTTGTGGCTGGGACTTTTGTTGACTTGGCTGGGCAGGGAATCTGTACGGAGATGGATCTGGCCAGAGGGGGGGCCGCACAGATGTAAGGAAATACGGCTCTTTTGTGGCATGAAGTTGCATTGGTTGAGGGGCGAGGGCATGTGATTTAAGTCTAACACTCACATCTTTGCGTTCCTTTGCTATGCCTCTTTTCCTCTTTTGGTTCCATTCTTGTAAATTCCTTTGTCCCCTGTAATCGGAGTGCTTTCTCCAAATGCACATTCATTCCGTCTCTCTGTGAAACACCACTTTTTCGGTCACTTAATTATCGAGTTTAGTTAGCTGCATCTAATTCGCTTTGGACAGCTAACATTTCCTTTTGTTTTCTCAATTCTTCTTGTCTTTGAGCCAATTCTGCTTCCTCACTCTCTATGGTGTGCCTTTCTCTAAGAGCCGTCAATCGAACTTCTAGCGCAGCCTTCTCCGCTGCTGCAACCCAACGCGGAGGAGGTTGAAGAGACGTTTGATCCCCCATCATCTGATTTCCTTGCATGAGTTGCAGAAACACTGTCCTCTGGATTTATGTCCTCTTTATCGTCATCTAAATACCCTTCGTGTTCCCCTAGCCATGCATTCACTTCCAACACGAACGATTCATTAGTCCTTTTCTTAGGTTGATACCACAATATATCAGATTCGCGTTCCTTTTCCGATATTACATGCCGGTACTCCTTATGACTAGCTTTAAACTCATCCAATAAGTCGCCATATCGTGCTGCATTTTCCATTACTTGTTTTATGTTTGACGGGTCATTAATCAATTCTTTGATAATGTTCATCTTGTGTGTAAGCAGTCCGAGCTTTATCTTTCTGGAGGTACGCAAATCCTTTGCGGTTTCAGTTTCCTCCAAATCAGTTTGCACATTTTTGTATTCTGGCTTACTGTTTTCATCAGCCATTGTTTACCAAAAAAGGGATTAATCTTCTCAAATCAAAGTGTCCTTTCCAAAAAAATATCACCGCTCCGTTGCAGTTAAATTAACAAGCAGCGCTTAAACTCTCGTCTAGTGATTTAAAGTCTGATCAAACTTGATTCAAAGGTAATCCATAATTCGAACAAAAATGTTATCTAACCAATTCGTACTAGCTTCGGCACCTAGAGCTCTTTATCCAAGTACTTAAACAGAGGCCCATACAGTTTCGGCTTTTGTTTGCGCCGGCTTTCCTTTGTTCCTTTGCGGTCTGTACCTGGCGTGGCTTTGGGGCTCCAATCCTCGTAATCCACAGGGTTGTCCGGATCCAAAAGCAAGCTTTTGACTAATGTTGTGACCATTTATCCTGCAGGAGTGTCCCTTTTGTTAGTCACATTGTTGGCGTCGACTGGGGGTTCTTTGACGCTTGCCATATGAAATAAAGGAGATCCAAAGAGGTCCAAGTGCCATTGTAAGTGGTTGGTTTATTTAAATGGATGTTTACACCTTGTGGTTTGAAAATAAATAAATAATGCCTTAGAGCACAAAGAGCAGCGAGGCCTATCCTCGACCAACAAGCCAGCAGAATGCAAGGTCAAAAGCTGTGTGCTCCCAGTCAGCCGCACCTCCCACAGGTCACTCTCCTATTTAACGGCCTTTTGACCTGTAGCGGGCACAAACCCTCAGCCGTGTGAGGCAAGTGTGAGGCAAATGCAAGCGTTAAAGTAACATATAAAATAAAACACAGAAATGGCTCCTACAATCCGTTTTCCTTGACTTGGTTATCACTTCCAACACATGTTACTTTTGTACAACCAACCAGAGATCGAAATAATAGATATACGTTCACAAATATGCATCTAAAACATCCGACAAGCGTCTGTCTTTCGTCTCGTTTTGAGCTAATAGAGGCCATTTTTTATTTTTTTGTGTTCCGGCAACAAATGTGACCCTTGATGATGTACCACTTGACCCCGTACACCTCAGTATTTTCTCGTGAGAAGAGTAGGTTATCTCGTTGACCCTTTGACACCCACAATGCATTGAGTACTGATCAAAACCAAAAACATGGCAGCCTACATTATCGTTATTAGCCAAGTTAGCTTCTCGACAGCTACACTACGATAACATATAGGGCCCTATTTTAACGATCTGAAATGCAAGTATCAAAACGCAAAGCGCAAGTAACTTTGTGGGCGGGACTCCGGCTCGGTTGCTATTTTCCCGGCGGGATAAATGACTTTGCGCCTGGCGCAAATCTAAAATGGGTAGGTCCGAAGTAGCTACATTACTAATGGGTGTGATTTGGGCGTAACGTGCAATAAACCAATCAGAGCGTCATATCACATTCCCTTTAAGAGCAGCGCTTGTTCCGTGGCGGATTGCTATTATAATGGCGGATTTGCCAGGCGCACGCCAGGAGCGGTTCACAGCCGAGGAGACCGAGGTTCTAGTCAGGGCCGTAACATATAGAGAAGTGACATTGTATGGGAAAGCAGAGCAGTTTTCTCATTGCACTAAATTGCCCGCTCATGCTGCTCATTCAAATTCTTATTCTTATTTTTATATAGCCTACCCTATATTTTATTTTTTTAATTGTTTAGTTCTTGGAATTAGTTTAACTATTGTACTTTTTTACTTAATTTAAGACTTGTATATGGTTATTGTTTGCACCTTCCTGCCACAGTAAATTCCGTGTTTGTGTAACATAGGCTACATGGCGAATAAACCGGATTCTGATGGAGATGGGAGAAGAAACCCACCCAAATTAGCTGCGGTTAAACAGGCGTTACAAACAGATTGTTACAAATCATGTTCACATACATAGAGATTTCTTATGAAAATCTTTTTATAATCATTGAAGAAATGTAACGTCATAAATCAAAACAATGTAACATAGCTTCGCAGAAAGAAGACCCTGGCCTCGCCAGCAGTGCGCACGGACCAAGCTTGCGCCCTTAAAATAGCATCTGAATAATGCGCCATTGACTTTAGACCACGTTTTTCCTGGTCAGTGGCGGAATTGTTTTTCGGAAACTGCAAAATAGCACCAGGGAACGTTTGCGCCGGAATACGCCTCCTTTTTCGCTGAACCGCCCACGGGAGCGCAAGGTCATTTCGACGTGCGTCTGTGGAGGGAAAAGTCCGCTTTGCGTCGAGTGCAAACTAGGAATGATACTTGCGTCGTTGACAAAGTCAATTGCGCTGGGTGCAAGATAGGGCCCATAATATCCATTCACTGTGGATTCACTTGTGTGAATATTTAAAAATCGGAACAGTAATGACAGTACTAAGTTATTTTAATAAATGTTTTAAGTTAAAAAACCAACACGTCTCTTAATTTTTACCACAGTATCCTTTTACTCGTTTCAGGTACATGTCCAGGAAAGGGTACAATCTCGTCATTGTCACGTTACATATCAAGGAATATCATTAGCACACAGCTATAAAAAGTATCACATTAAAATTATTTAAAACCTTGATGCTGTGTAGGGGTAGGCAAAGCTTCTGTCAACATATCGGCAAAAAGGTACAGCATGTTTGAGTTGTGTGATGTACTGGCTATATTTAAGACATGATCCTTTACACAGGATCCACTATGGACATCCAGGATCATGAAGGGCTTGGGATTTCTGGATCTGTTGTCTTGACAAGTCAACTGGCATTTATTGTCTTCAGATACTTATAGTACATAATGAAACGAAACAACGTTCTTCCAGGACCTGAACATAACCTAGACAACTACTACAACTGCGTGGAATTAGGTCAATAAATATGGTCCAATAAGACAAGATTAAATTTGTGACAAATGCCTCAAGACACCAAGAAGTGGGGATATTGTGAATGTAAACAAGTAAGCTAGTGCAAGGGAAACTGAATGTAAACATAACATACTAATACCATAATATGTGGACATCAGTTATTGAGGTAGCAGCCATATGCAAAAATATTGAGTGGAGTCTGATGATGTACAGGTGCGTGTGGGGTGCATGGGTTTGTCCACAATGCGTGTGGCTTTGCGGAGGCAGCGTTAGGTATAGATGTTTGTGAGGGAGGAAAGAGAGACCCCGACTATCTTCTCGGCTGTCCTCACTATCCTCTGCAGAGTTGCGGTTCGAAGCGGTACAATTTCCAAACCAGGCCGTGATGCAGCTCCTCGGGATGCTCTCTATAGTCCCTCTATGCAATGTGGTGAGGATGTGGGATGGGAGATGGGCTTTTAGCCGCTGCTGGTACACCAAGGAATTAAGTGCTCGACGGTCTAGTTGATGTTCAGCAGGGAATAGTCGCTTTGTGCTGACCTTACTTGCTCGACACCTGAGAGAAGGCCATGTACTATACATGGACAATTTGTACAGCAGTGCAACCATCTTTCAACATTTTCTGTCTCTTGCTCTCCTGTGCGGGCCAACATTCACATTCACCTGTAAAATTAGAAAGGGAGATGTTTAATATATAGAAAACAGTCAACAGCAGGCAGTCAAGTGGTGTGTTCAGTTCCCTATGAAACATTACAGTCATACATTACTGTCTTGGAAGAGAGTCCAGCCCCTCTCGGGGTACACCCCAGTGGACGAGAGGGTAGCCTCCCTCCGCCTTCGGGTGGGGGGACGAGTCCTCACTGTTGTTTGTGCTTACGCACCAAACGGCAGCTCAGAGTACCCACCCTTTTTGGAGTCTCTAGGGGGGGGGGGTGCTGGAAAGCGCTCCTCCCGGAGATGCCCTCGTCCTCCTGGGGGACGTCAATGCTCATGTGGGCAATGGCAGTGAGACCTGGAGGGGCGTGATTGGGAGGAACGGCCCCCCCGATCTGAACCCGAGCAGTGTTTTGTTGTTGGACTTCTGTGCTAGACATGGCTTGTCCACAACAAACACCATGTTCAAGCATAAGGGTGTCCATATGTGCACTTGGCACCAGGACACCCGAGGTCTCAGTTCGATGATCGACTTTGTAGTCGTATCGTCGGACCTGAGGCCGAATGTCTTGGACACTCGGGTGAGGAGAGGGGTGGAGCTGTCAACTGATCACCACCTAGTGGTGAGTTGGCTACAATGGTGGGGGAGGACGCCGGTCAGGCCTGGCAGGCCCAAACGTAATGTGAGGGTCTGCTGGGAACGGCTGGCAGAATCCCCTGTCAGAAGGAGCTTCAACTCCCACCTCCGGGAGAGCTTCGATCATGTCTCGGGGGGGGCCGGGGAGGACATTGAGTCCAAATGGGCCATGTTTCGGGCCTCCATTGTTGAGGCGGCTGACCGGAGCTGCGGCCTGAAGGTCGTCGGTGCATGTCGCGGCGGGAACCCTCGAACCCGGTGGTGGACGCTGGAGGTGAGGGATGCCGTCAAGCTGAAGAAGGAGGCCTATCGGACTTTATTGGCTGGTAGGACTCCAGAGGCAGCTGATATGTACCGGCAGGCCAAGCGGAATGCGGCTTTGGCGGTCGCGGAGGCAAAAACCCGGGCGTGGGAGGAGTTCGGCGAGGCCATGGAGAACGACTTCCGAACGGCTTCTAAAAGGTTCTGGACCACCATCTGGCGACTCAGGAGGGGGAAGGAGTGCACTGTCAACGCTGTATATGATGGGGATGGTGCGCTGCTGACCTCGACGGGGGACATCCTGGATCGGTGGAAGGAATACTTTGAAGACCTCCTTAATTCCACCAACACGCTTTCCGACGTGGAGGCAGAGTCTGGGGACATCGGGGGGGGCCCTTCTATCTCTGGGGCTGAGGTCGCCGAGGTGGTTAAAAAGCTCCGCGGTGGCAGGGCCCCTGGGGTGGATGAGGTCCGCCCGGAGTTCCTTAAGGCTCTGGATGTTGTAGGGCTGTCTTGGTTGACACGACTCTGCAACATTGCGTGGACATCGGGGACAGTGCCCTCTTTAAAAAGGGGGACCGGAGGGTGTGCTCCAACTTTAGGGGGATCACACTCCTCAGCCTCCCTGGGAAAGTCTATTCAGGGGTTCTGGAGAGGAGGGTCCGTCGGATTGTCGAACCTCGGATTCAGGAGGAGCAATGTGGTTTTCGTCCTGGCCGTGGAACTGTGGACCAGCTCTACACCCTCGGCAGGGTCCTGGAGGGTGCATGGGAGTTCGCCCAACCAGTCTACACATGTTTTGTGGATTCGGAAAAGGCTTTCGACCGTGTCCCTCGGGGGCTCATGTGGGGGATGCTCCTCTGATCGGGGCTGTCCGGTCCCTGTACGACCGGTGCCAGAGTTTGGTCCGCATTGCCGGCAGTAAGTCGAACTTGTTCCCGGTGAGGGTTGGACTCCGCCAGGGCTGCCCTTTGTCACCGATTCTGTTCATAACTTATATGGACAGAATTTCTAGGCGCAGCCAGGGCGTTGAGGGGGTCTGGTTTGGTGACCTCAGGATCGGGTCGCTGCTTTTTGCGGATGATGCGGTTGCACTTGAGGTGGCTCGGGCATCTGATCAGGATGCCTCCTGGACGCCTCCCTGGTGAGTTGTTCTGGGCACGTCCCACTGGGAAGAGGCCCCGGGGAAGACCCAGGACACGCTGGAGGGACTATGTCTCTCGGCTGGCCTGGGAACGCCTCGGGGGTCCCCCAGGAAGAGCTGGTGGAAGTGGCCAGGGAGAGGGAAGTCTGGGCCTCCCTCCTTAGGTTGCTGCCCCCCCTCGACTCTACCCCCAGACAAGCGGCAGCCGCCGCCGCTGACGCCGCCGCCGAGTATCTAGGATCTAGAGCTAGGAACTTGAGACCATGATACTGCCATGCTTGTGTTATGTGCTCATCACGTTTTTATCAAATAAAAAGTAATTGTTCGACAAGTCAGTTGTTGCTTGAGTAAGTAACATTACATGGTACCAGGAGTGGGGTTCGACAGAAGTCATGGAAAGTTTGAAGCCGCCTGAACCTCTGAATTGGACTGGAAATGTGGATTTTGAGTGGAGTGTTTAAGCAACGATTCGCGCTTTACCTGCAAGCCCTCGGATTGGATACCAAGCCAGATGCACGGAATATTGCACTGCTCCTTACCGTCGCCGGACCTCAAGCTGTGGAAGTATTCAATACGTTTGTGTTTGCTAGCGAGGATGACAATGGAAAGTTCGACAAAGTCGTGGAAAAGTTTGATGAACACTGTTTGACAAAGAAGAACGAGACGTTCGAACGGTATGTGTTTCGCTTACGCACACAAGGGCAATTAGAGAGAGTTGATGCCTTTGTAATAGACTTGAAACTGAAAGCTAGAACGTGTAACTTTGAACATCTTAAAGACTCGATGATACGTGATCAAATTGTCTTTGGAAGTAAGGATCAAAAAGTGAGAGAGAGGTTGCTACGAAGATTTTCCATGCGAGTGAGTTAGCCCAGCAACATGCAAAGACGTTCGGTGAGCGTACAAACGAAGACGCTGCAGTGGCT
Organism: Thaleichthys pacificus; assembly: GCA_023658055.1. Lineage (NCBI taxonomy): Eukaryota > Metazoa > Chordata > Actinopteri > Osmeriformes > Osmeridae > Thaleichthys > Thaleichthys pacificus. The sequence continues at coordinate 104,688 of CM042858.1, forward strand.
ACAGTGTCAGGGCGGACATGACACATGAAGCATAACACATCAAAATATGGGCAACAAAGGGACATGGAGAACTTTATGTGCAAACGATGTGGCTCACAGCATGGACCAAGACAATGCCCAGCATTTGGAAAAGTCTGTAACAAATTTAAAGGGAAAAATCACTATGCAAAGCAATGCTTTTCTAAGGGGAAACAGAGTGGAGTGCATACAGTGGAAGAAACGGCTCTAGAAGATTCATTCTTTGTTGGCATGGTAATACAGGAAGCGTTCAAACTAAAAGAAACTGAACAAATGCTAAATGTGAACAGTGTTGAGCAGGACAAGTGGATGGTGCCATTACAAATAAATGGAGCGGTCATTGCTCTCAAGCTGGACACAGGGGCAAAAGCTAATTTTATGAGTGAACGTGACATCAGAGCCATGAAGGTAAAACCACATATTCATTCCAACTCAGTGAAACTAAAGGCCTACAATGGACAGCAAATTAACACAAAACGCATGTGCAGACTGAAAGTGAAATTTAAAGAAAAGGAACATCCGCTTATGTTTGTTGTTGTTCCAGATGGACATGACTCATTACTAGGTGACAAAGCATGTGAAAATGTTGGCCTAGTTAAGAGGGTGTACTGCATTAACAACGCTAGTGCACAGCATAGTGTAGCTTCAATTGTGGATCCGTATCCAGACATCTTCAAGGGGTTTGGTGTCTTACCCTTCACCTACAAAATACAACTGAAGGAAGATGCACAGCCTGTTGTCCATGCTCCGAGACGTGTTCCAGTGCCATTGCGAGAAAAAAAGAAAGAAGAGCTTGACCGTATGACGTCACTAGGAGTTATAAAGAAAATTGAGGAGCCCACAGAATGGGTTAATTCGATGGTGTGTGTCAGAAAGCCAAATGGAGACTTGCGTGTGTGCATGGATCCTAAAATCTGAACCACAACATAAAGAGGGAACATTATCAGATCCCAACTAGAGACGAGATCACCAGCGAGATGGCGGGTTTAAAGTACTTTACCAAACTAGATGCCTCTCAAGGATTTTGGCAGTTGAAACTGCATGAAGAAAGCACAAAGTATTGCACATTCAACACACCCTACGGCGGGTACTGCTTCCAAAGGTTGCCTTTTGGAATTTGCTCTGTCCCCAAAGTGTTCCACCGGGCCATGTAGCACATAATTGAAGGCTTTAAAGGCGTACGTGTGTATGTGGATGATGACCGGATTTTACCAAAATATTGATGTGATACAGTCTACACATGATACAGACAATTTGCACAACCTGGAAAAGTGCTGGTAGGCATTTACTGAACGTAAAACCTTTCAGTCTCATGAATTAGATGGCACTGGTCTACTATTTTCTGAATTTACTAAAGCATTGAGTTTTCAGTGAGAAGAAAAACATTAGCAAGCAGCAATACTAGTAGTAGCTACCTGTCAAAGACCCATAGCTGTGGGTTCTGGCAGCCACATTGAAATACTGAAAATGTCTGGAGGTCGGCGGGCTTTAAACCTGCACATTCCAAGTGCAGCCACTCTTTGCAGTTGTCACACTGTATCCAATGGTGTACTGTTATGTCGGACCGACTGGCTACGGGGATGTGGACCCAAACGCACGACTCCACTGAAAGTATAGGTGACTGGTTTTATTGAACTGAGGTGAAGGAGAATGAAGGAGATCCGGTGGGACAGGCAGGTGTGGCTGGCAGGCAGGTTGATGAACCGGAGGATGTGGTCTGTAGCAGGCAGAGAGAAAGGACATTAGAATTTGCTGGATATATTACCACGGATTGGGAACCAATACTAACGTCGGAAGAAGCGTTGAACTGGCGATGAGTGACTGGTAACCGGGGTTGAAATGCTGTGGTGCTGATGAGGGGATGGGTTGCAGGTGTGTCAATTAGGAGGAATGGAGTATGGCATGAAACCTGGCCCGGATCAGGCCGGGGACGTAACAGTGTACAGTGACATCAGGATACAGTATTCTGAAAATATATCAATGCATACATTATACAATAACATTTCATGGCTTACACACTTTATGTATAATGTTAATAATAATATATAATATGTTAGTACACTGTATGAAGTTGTTGATATTATTGTAAGTGTAGCGGGGTATGCTTGTTTAAGGATATAAATACTTAATGTATCATAAAGTCTCGTTATTGGGGGGGCACCACCTCTTATTTGTTTTAAGGGATAGAGGAAACCTTGTTTAATAATATTGAATAATAACCTTCGGAATAATCAGTCTAATCTTAAGTAGTGAATTCTATGAAAGTAGAGCAGATCAGATAACGTGAGAGATACGTGAATATTATACACAATGATTTATTTAGGAAGATGTAATTATAATGAACAAATACCAGGTACGTTTATGGGTTAGTCGAGAGTAGTACAGTGGCTAGATGCTAATGAGGGCGAGCAACACAATGGCTGTGTAGAGCGCGTGTGAAGGGGGGAGGGAGAGAGAGAGTGGGAGAGAGGTAGAGAGGGGAAGGTAGGCCTTCCTAGTGACAATGGATGTTCAAGGCAACTGATTTAACGAGGGTTAAGTTAAATACTTTGTAAACTACAATCAAACATCAACAATTAAATCACAACATGCCAATATGTCACAAGTAAGAAATATTGCAAATCGCAGTTACTTTTGTCGGTTTGAAGTCATTATGTCCAACGAATAGAAAGCGGAAACTTTCGTCAAAGTCCCGGGCGCTCAGTGAATTTGCAGGTTGAGAGGAATAGGTTAGAGGGTGACGCGTTTCACCTCAGTTTAATCCTACGAACAAGCGGGGGTGATTGTACGTTTGGGGGTTTTGTACTCCCAAGAGAAAGGGGGGGATCCCCGTGAAGGTGACCTCTTTCATTGGTCAGCTTCTCCCCACCTGGGCGTCGTCCTGAGCTCTGCCTAGGTGTGAAGTGGCTTTGGTTTGAGTTCCGTTATTTCAACTGTCCATGGAATGCTTAAACTTCCGAATATAACAATACAACATTCGTGAATGGTTTTGTTAGTATGGTACAATCATTTTGGTATCAAGATTGGCTGACTTAACTATACCTGAAGGGAAGTTATAATCAAACCTCAATTAAACAATGTTCTAAGTAAATGAGAAAACACATTATAACACATCAACTACTGTCATTGAAATAGTGTCCATGAGCCATGTAGTCCTTGAGAATATGTTTGTAAATCCACATAAGAAAGTTATTCCTTATAAATCCTTTGTCTGATGATACTGGGGCCATGTGGTCACTGTTTCTGACCCCATGCTGGGCCAGAAGCTTTGAAGCTCCTGCTCTAGAGATAAGGACAAGGGGGAAAACCCCCTTGCTCCTTGTCGGGGGTAGGGGAAAGGTGTGATGGTACGTGGTTTGTCTGTTGGCTCTGCTACATAAGCACATCATAAGCAAATATTATACATATTGTATAGTTATGTTCTTAATACAAATTGACAATTAAGCTGTCAGATATTGGAGCAGCAGTTGCTTTCTTTTCTATGTTAATTAATATCATACTGTTGTCCGGATGAGCCTTCCTGGAACACTCATACATGGATGTTACTGGCCATACACTGTAGTGATGGGCATTCCGGCTCTTTTTCATGAGCCAGCTCGTTTGGCTCAGCTCACTGAAAAGAGCCGGCTCTTTTGGCTCCCGAACGGCTCTTTAAAAAATAAATGTTTTAACTATGAATTTGACTATGATAGGTGTGAAAACAATTTGAATACAATTATTAAATTAAATCATACTCTACCTTAACCACAATGTTTTAAAAAATGCATTGATTTGTTATGGCTCTCCTTCGAGTTTCGACTACTCGTCTAACTGAGTGTGTGTGAGTTGGCTCGGCCCTCCCTCATGCAGTATAATTGGTTGACACCGCGTGTATGATTGACAGGAACAGAATGTGAGGATGATTGCCTTTAGGCCTACAAGTATTTTTTTTGTTGTTCTTTGAATTAGTAAATTATTTTAAATACAATTAAAATTCATTATTTCATAATCATTTCATTTTTATAGGCTATATTAATCTATTAAAAATAGAGTCGGCTCTTCAGATATGCGAGCCAGCTCCCGACGTTCACCTACAAGAGCCGACTCTTAAGAGCCGGCTCATTCGCGAACGACCCATCACTAATACACAGCTGTTTCCTTTTCTGCTTTTCTACCTGTCAAACGTTTATGAAAATAACACCAAACAAGGAAAAGAATCAGTGCTTATATCCACAACATGCATCATTCTTATATTTGGAAAATGTGTGAAAGAGTGCCTAAATGTTGTGTAATGAAGGAATACACAAATAAATACTTTCACATCTGCCATCATCTCTGTGGCGTGGTAAAGGCGAAGGTACTGTAGTTGGTTGTGTCCCAAACCCTCCTCCTTAACTTGCAAGGACTGCAGTTCAATCTGTGCCATCTGCAGAGAAAAAACAATGATCAGTAAGAACACTAAGAGAGCCTTAGTTTGTAGCATAAAAAGGCACATAATTGACGTGTAATTACAATGATTAATATCCTGCAGTAATGTTAAAATGTCTTGCATTCAAATTAAATAAAATCTGGGTGAAATATAGATCTTCACAAAGACATTTATTACCATACATATTTTCTCTTAGTATTAAAACGTTATTTGTTGTTAAACGTACAATTTATTATAGCAAATGTTTTGGTTAGTTTAATGACATTTCTTAAGACAGAGTACCCTACCGTCATGCCAAACACCCCACAGTTATTTCCGTCATTTTGCGTCCACTGTGCTGGGTATTTCCGTGTCCATTCAGTCAGGTCCCATATTTTGGAAAAGGTAAAGCTGTAAATTTAACCAAATCAAAATTGTAACTGTTAATGCACTGAAAAGACCTGGTAAAATGATATATTACATTTGTAGTCTAAGTCTCAAGAGGCTTCAAACTCTAAACTTAACACACTTATAGCAGCTTTAGGTCTTTTTTTGGCTGACAAAAATAGTAAATCTGCCAATGATGACTACCTAGTAATTAACACTAGGGTACCATTTTAGGGTTTAAAAGATGAAGGTATGCTTCTAAACATGAAACCACTGAAATGTTGTGTGGACAAAGTTGTCATGTTAAGCTCCACTCTGTGATCAGCCACAACAATATACAGTATATTACATATTAAAGCACCTTAGCAACTCCATGTCATTTTTTGTGATTGTTTTGTACAAGCTCAGAGAGTCGTACACTCGTATCTCTTTAGATGGTCCATCGAAAACCTGTGTAGAACACAAGACAATGTAAATTCTGGAATTTTAAGGCATAACTAGAGAGGGTACAATTTCTGGGGAAATTGTAGGGTGTGCTTGCTTGCGTCGGTTGTAAATTTTTCCCTTCTAGTGATATTTTCAAGCATTTAGCCTACTCATATTGCATATTTCATTAAGAACACCCTTTGAAACAGCTGCAAACCCCCTTTGAAACAAGCTACTGTAACAACGTTGTCACTGGCAGTATGGAATCGCGATTCAAACAGTACCGTCTGCTAACTGAAAATATGCCCCCCAAAACGTAAATAAGTTTGACATTAATGTAGGGGGAAATGGCTAATTCAAAATAAGTTTGCTAGAGGCAAGCTAGCTGCTGTTGCTCCACATTTCACTGATTGTTTGAAAGCGCCGGAAATGAGAACGTTTCTTTTGACATAAAGTTTAGCTGTGGCATTGAAGACAGTACTACACACCATATGCTACACACTGCCAGTGGGTGAGCCGAGTCTGACTGAGGCTAACGTCAAAACAAGCCGTGGTGTCACTCAAATTCCAAGTTTTACACAAATCACAAAAATATGCTGACGCGCTGACTGTCTTCGCAATCGCCATATCTTTATAACACTGCCCTCCTTCTGATTTTTGATGTAGAATTGACCCTGGTACGAAATTAAGAAAATACTCATCAAAGATCGACAACAGCTGACGCAATCGTCAACGGAGGCTGACGGGGCTCTCACGTTAGCCTGGCTCTGCCGTCCTACGTACTTCCGCTCAAATTTATTTGCTTCTGTACATAATGAAATGTACGAGAGTCTGGTTAGGACCAGGCTACTCTCACGTAGCAAACCAATCAAAGTTTTTACAGCAACCTACATTAAAATCTCACCATCTGGCTGTCTTCACAATAGTCATATCGTCATAACATTGCCCTCCTTCTGTTTTGTGGTGTAGAATTGACCGAACTATAAAAATACGAAAATACTAAACTACTATGACGCTTGCATGGCTGCCGCCTAGGCAGTCTCACGGGCGACCCGCACTCGCTCAAATTACAAAGACTTTCACAACCTAAATAAAAAATCTGAGATGGCAGTTCCACTCGAAATTGCTTTCTCAACAAAACCCAATGGTTGGTAATTTTGGGGGTTGGCATTTTTCACTCATAATCCAAGCTCCAATTTGCGTGCTAGAACGTCTCTATCACGTTGTATCCATGCGTCGTTGCTAACGTGTGCTGACGTAGTGACGTAGGCTAGCACTGCTACCCTTCGTTGACAGAAGACACTTTTCGCCACAAAAACTTAAGCTCAGCCTAAACCGTGCAACGGAACGTAAATCCCAATAGAAGCAACGCAATCGAGACCAAGACGAAACTTTTGACACCTAGGTTGTCTATGTAGGCCAAATATTGACTGAGTTTTAGGGGTGGGAAAATAATAAGAATAAGAAGAAGATATATGTGAGAGAACAGGTTGTGCCCTTGCCGAAGGCAAAGCACACCCAACTAGAGAGGGTACAATTTCTGGGGAAATTGTAGGGTGTGCTCGCTTGCGTCGGTTGTAAGTTTTTCCCTTCTAGTGATATTTTCAAGCATTTAGCCTACTCATATTGCATATTTCATTAAGAACACCCTTTGAAACAGCTGCAAACCCCCTTTGAAACAAGCTACTGTAACAACGTTGTCACTGGCAGTATGGAATCGCGATTCAAACAGTACCGTCTGCTAACTGAAAATATGCCCCCCAAAACGTAAATAAGTTTGACATTAATGTAGGGGGAAATGGCTAATTCAAAATAAGTTTGCTAGAGGCAAGCTAGCTGCTGTTGCTCCACATTTCACTGATTGTTTGAAAGCGCCGGAAATGAGAACGTTTCTTTTGACATAAAGTTTAGCTGTGGCATTGAAGACAGTACTACACACTGCCAGTGGGTGAGCCGAGTCTGACTGAGGCTAACGTCAAAACAAGCCGTGGTGTCACTCAAATTCCAAGTTTTACACAAATCACAAAAATATGCTGACGCGCTGGCTGTCTTCGCAATCGCCATATCTTTCTAACACTGCCCTCCTTCTGATTTTTGATGTAGAATTGACCCTGGTACGAAATTAAGAAAATACTCATCAAAGATCGACAACAGCTGACGCAATCGTCAACGGAGGCTGACGGGGCTCTCACGTAGCAAACCAATCAAAGTTTTTACAGCAACCTACATAAAAATCTCACCATCTGGCTGTCTTCACAATAGTCATATCGTCATAACATTGCCCTCCTTCTGTTTTGTGGTGTAGAATTGACCGAACTATAAAAATACGAAAATACTAAACTACTATGACGCTTGCATGGCTGCCGCCTAGGCAGTCTCACGGGCGACCCGCACTCGCTCAAATTACAAAGACTTTCACAACCTAAATAAAAAATCCGAGATGGCAGTTCCACTCGAAATTGCTTTCTCAACAAAACCCAATGGTTGGTAATTTTGGGGGTTGGCATTTTTCACTCATAATCCAAGCTCCAATTTGCGTGCTAGAACGTCTCTATCACGTTGTATCCATGCGTCGTTGCTAACGTGTGCTGACGTAGTGACGTAGGCTAGCACTGCTACCCTTCGTTGACAGAAGACACTTTTTGCCACAAAAACTTTGTAACCTCCTAAACTGTGCAACGGAACGTAAATCCCAATAGAAGCAACGCAATCGAGACCAAGACGAAACGTTTGACACCTAGGTTGTCTATGTAGGCCAAATATTGACTGAGTTTTAGGGGTGGGAAAATAAGAAGAAGAAGAAGATATATGTGAGAGAACAAAGGTTGTGCCCTTGCCGAAGGCAAAGCACACCCAATTAGGATGCTGATGGCTGTTTGTGTTCCATTCCCTAGACAAGTCATTTATTGTTGTTCTTTCCTCGCTACAGGTACAACAAATTATGTTTGTTACAACAAAAGACATATACACTGTATTACCCAAACAATGAAATGGTTCCCCTTTTCCACATCGTTGCCGCCAACACATCTCGGGAAGAGGACCTTTGAGTCTGCCCGTACATCCTTAAGAATAGTAAAGAGGAATTCTTAAGTAATCCATTATATTGTCTTAAAATGACACATGCAAATTCAGCACATACATGTTAAGTCCTTATTCTTTCCATATTGTGTCTCGCAAATGCTATTATCTGAACACTATGATTAGTTGATTTAGTTGAAAATGTAGGACATGCATTTAACCTTTATGCAGGACAGGCGCCTGTCCCCAACTGTTTGATGAGCTCTCCAATCCCGCCACCAGTAAGTGAACATGAAGGATGGGATTACCGTGACCTGGTCATAAATTAGATATCAATGTAGAAATGGACCGCATATTTGTCTTTCAGTAACATTTGACGACAAATTCATATTTACACTCACGTTCTGGACATTTTCAGTAAGTTGGGAAATTCTGGTGTTGAACCCCTTTACACAAAAAAATCACATTAAATGGAACAATATCACACTGTCTGAAATTAAATTTGTTATTTATTGGGCCTCAAAAACTAGTATGTAACAGTTTTACTTACATCATCATTTAACCACGGTGAGGGGGAAGTTGATGTGTCTGAAACCAAAAGGTCTGGTGGGCAGATTCTTTTAAAGGGGTGATTGACTGGGTTTTTGGGGTATTTCCCACTGTTCCTTAAGGTCTCCGAATAGGGTATGTAACATTGGTTGGGCTGAAAATGGCCCGGGTGCTGTTCTATGCCCCCTGATACATCCTCAGAAATTTTCCCAGGAAAAAACGCTAGGTTTTCTCCTTTTATGGTATGCTCATGAATATATAGATGAGCTGTGCGCTGATTGGTTGGTTTACAACGAGTGAAGCTGTGGAGCAAAGAGGCATCACGGCCAACACTCACTGAAACAACGAAGGTGGAGACTTGAAATAAAAACAAATACAAAAACGTACAAATAAATCTATTGTGTCCACACAACACTGTTTTCCACTTCTGTTGTCGAAGCAAACTGGATCGACTTAGGTGGGTAGAACGTTACAGCTTAGCAACCAAACTATATCGTGATTCAACTCAGCTTCAGTTAGCTAGATAAAATATAACCTGCCAAAGATCTGGACAAACATGCATCGTGAATTGTAGATTTACATGTACGGGTTATTTATTCGAATGAAACACAGTCAGGAACATGAAATAACGCGTTAGCCCCATTGCCAATAAACGAAATCATCACACATTACCTATGCTCTTGCGTTAACAAGCTAAACTAGTTTACATGCCTACTCTAGGCGTTTTTGCTATCTAGCTGTTCTTGCATTCCTTGCAAATCAGCGTTAATAAAAAGCAGATGAGCTAGAGTCTAGCTAACATTGACTCGACGGGCATGGCAGATGTTTGTCTATAACGTAGCTCTAGTGTAGAAGATCCCTGTGCAAGCAAACAGGATCGACTTAGGTGGGTAACGTTAGCACTAGCTACAGCTTACCAAACAAACTATCGTGATTCAACTCAGCTTCAGTTAGCTCTAGCTATCTTGCTGAAAAATAGATCTGGACAAACATGCATCTTGAATTGTAGATTTACATGACAACACAGGTTATTTATTTGAATGAAACACAGTCAGGAACAAGAAATAACATTAGCCCCATTGCCAATAAACTAAATCATCACACATTCTACCGATGCTAGATACAGCATTGCTAGTAACTGTTAGCGACATCATACAGCTTGCGGTTGTGATAAACCTAAGGTCGGAACAGCACCTCTTTTCAGCAACAGCTTTATAGCAAATCATGCTTTACATTGTCCCAGGTTTTCAAAACTCTCCTCGGTGACATGGTCCGAGCAAATTAATACTTTAGCGTCGTACTTAATAGGGATATTCCCATAGATCAGGCATGCCTGTCTAGTGTCTTGTTCTTTGGGAAGATGGTGAAAAGTGTCAGGATTCCCGGTACAGCCTGGAACACTGCATTTACAGTGCTCCATTTTCAATAGCCTGAAAACGTATTAACTTTCTTATTTGTAATTCCTGTGGAAGTACAGAGCAGCGCGCAGCTAGCTTAAAAACGTGTCAGAGATCTACGCGACCTCCGTTTATGTTCCTGGACCAGAAAACCAGAGGGTAAATGTAAATTTTGGGGCGTGACAAAGTTGATGCTGCAAGTTGTGACGTCACAACTTTGTTGTGACGTCACAACTGTCTATTTTACACACCAAACTGTCATTTTTCAACTATGACAAGGTAAAATCGGTTTTGCAATCAATCACCCCTTTATGGTCACTGACAGTGGCATGGTTGTTGCCTACCATAAGTAGGACTGTTTGGTCGTTTTGTTCATCATAAATCTCTGTCAGTTTTTCCTGAAAAACAATGTATACGGGGTACAGGATTTGCATGATCAAAAATAATTATATATGCAGCCTGTAATTTCTTTGTATCGCATGCGTTTACTTAGTAATACATTGCCATTAAGCCATAACAAAAAACAACCTTAAGTCTATCCACAACCGGAAACATAGACACTGAAAATCAAACTCCACTGTCATCCGATGTAGTATCACCTCCACTTGTTGGCATAGCCATCTCCACTTTCTCTACCTTTTCTGGGACTATAAAAAATAGGATGAAAGTGTGTTACTACACACATTGTTAGTACATAAAATAATATACAAACTATTTGACAAATTGCTCATACCTGATCCAGATAGCCAGAGTCGCCCATCTGGACCAATCTGTAGTGGATCCTCTGTCATACTTTTTATTGCCTCTTCATAAGTGTTATTGACTTTCTGGTTATGCAGGTGAAATATGAGCCTTAGTGAAAACATGAAATGGCTGTCCTTCATGGAGCAGAGGAAGTACCTGCTTGATGACAGCTCTCTATTTATTTGCTCGGCCACCAACAAGTTCACTGTTGATGCCAGCTCAGGAGCTAAGTTTAGACTACGCAGTCTTTCCTCCTCTCTTTTCTGGTTCTTTTGGTGGAACCTGTCATACAGTGAATACTGGTGGGAAGAGCCAGTGATAGGGTGTGGCATGCCTAAGTGGGTGCTTTCTTCTTTGCCTTCTCCATGGTAGTTCAACTGTGAGTTCATTGAGCTTGGCCTTTTCAATGTTGCTTTGTGTGGGCTCACACAGCATTTCATCATTGGGAGAAAAGTAGCTCTGCTCAGTTCGGTTGTTGGTGTGGCGAGCCACCCGTCCAGCAATGTCTGATATGTGGACATTAGGTCTGTGTTTGAAACTCAGTAGACCGCCTGTGTGGTCTCTCGCAGACTCTTGCCACCAAAGAGTTGAGGAGTAATAAACCACTGAGTGAGGGCAGGAAAAGTGTAATACTCCACCTAACAACAACAACCAAAAACAGGCATAAGCATTTGTCTTAGTATTTTGTCCAATGCAGTAAATGTAATGAAAGTAAATAAAAATGAACTGACCTCCAGTTTTCATCAGCTTGACAATATCTTGGGATATATGTCTTTGTAGAGCATAAGCTCTTTCAGTCGATTAATGAGGTCCTCTCTTGTTCCCTCAGATGAGACGCCCAATTTCTCACACACAGAACTAAGTTCTGATTTGGCTGCCTGTAAGAAGTTTGTATTAAATAGGATTTCACAACAAGTGGACAATATTTCTATTGAATCGTCTTCAATCAGTTGCTTTGCATTCAAATTACATTGTATTTACCATTTTCTTCTCTAATAGCTCCAGAATTATGTCCTCATTCACTGTAGCTGAAGCAGTGGTGGGTTTGTCATAGCTGTTTTTCCTTGAAAACCCCTTTAAAGGCTCGGGTTTTTGGGAGCACATTGCTAGCTCTTGTCTGTGCACCCATCCAGGGTGCAAAGTCAGAGTATGACAACTGATTGCTGAAGGGGTTTGGTGATCTTGTACCTGTAAGTCAAGTACAATGATACATGTGTAACACACCGAAAAAAAATGTTACATATGGTTACAAACTAGATTGAAGCCAAATATGTTACCATGGCAAATTCCTGTGGCTATAATTTCTTTCTCAAGTCTTTGCCACGTCTTCTGAATGTCAATGCACAGGTTTTCTGGTTTTATGTCTGTTTTTTCAGGTCTTGTCAGGAGGTTTACTGCAAATTATGCAAAATACAGAGTTGGTTTGATATTATCAGATTTTTTTGTCGCTCAAGGACACATTTTCATTGAAGACGAGAAGAATTGTCCAAGCAAGATTACAATGATGAGCAAACAAATCAGATGTCTACCTGGAAAATCAAAAGCCACTTTCCTATTGGCATCTGCCACAGTCACTGCTGGGTGGTGTCCACACTGTAAACAGAAGAACTCATAACCAAAGGCAGTCATTGCCAAGTAATGGAAAAAAGCCTTCCTTAAAGTGTCATGTGGAAGTTTTGTACCGATGGTTTCTTCAAGTATGGAGAAACTTCTCCCAACCGCAGTGTGATTCTGTGTGAAATCAAATGAAAGAAAATATTAAATCTAACCATCGCTTTTTTAATGAACAGAATACATGCATTAAACTCTGTATACATTGTAACAGAGAGACACTGACCTGTAGGGAAGATGTAAGAACTTTACAAAGCTTGATGCTGAGTAGGACTTTGTCATTGTAATTCTGGAATCCTGTTTGGTAATCCTGAAATCTGACATTTGATTTGCAGACAGGGCACTCCTTATTCAGCAGATGGATCCCTGAGAGAACACATGGAATGTATTTATTAAATGACAGTAACATTGCACATTGAATACTTGATGTAGCAGAGTCTATAAACGACAGCGTTTTTAGTCACCAATTTTGGCGGCGACAGATTTGGAGGAGTTGGACCAGGGCAGTAAGGACAAGTTTTCTTTTAAGGTTCAAATTGTACCGGCACATCAGGCTGTAACCTCCAGTTTCCCTCGATGTTTTCAGGTATCCGTTTCTTCTCAAACAGGTAGTTTGTCATCTTTTCGATTTCTGATTATGTATTGCCTCTGTGTGCACAAAGTCATGTGCTGTGCCACTGCCCACTTCTTTGATTTCGTCATCCTGCGCTTGGCTGAAATCAGTAGAACAGTCTTGTTGATTGACAAGCATGTGTGGCTTTTCTTGAAATGTCCACCACATGGCTAAAACACGGTGGATACATCTTGAAGGACTCTGAGTTTGCCTGCATTGACAATGCCACTGTCCAATGTTAGTGTCAAAGGTGACCCGGGTCCATCCAAACAAGCACCATGAATCAGTCTTTCCAGTGAAAACTGAGTAGTAGACAAATCTTCCTGAAAATCCATGGTCTGCAAAGAAAACTGGGTAAACACAAAGGGTACCGTCCAGACTAGCCTTCTTTTCCAACTCCAGACACTCTTCGCTTCGGGCTGTCGACACTAACCCTTTGTTGACCATTTCTTCCAGTGTGGTTTGGTTAAACAAAGCTGGAGGTGGATGGTTTGTTGCATTTTGAACGTGGCACAGGTGGAAACATTCCTTTCCTGGTTGGCCACTCCGTTCAGCAATTGACACAAATTCACAGCATGTGAATTTGTGTCCACCTCACAGGAAATCGTCTGGTTGGAAGTGGACTTACAAACATGAATCGGTACCCTTTGACCTTTAAGGTCCTTTGCAGTAAAATAAACACCTCTTTTCCTGTCTATACAAAAAATTGGCTCAGTGGTGGTACCATGAATGTTGAGGTTATGTCTTCGAAGATTGCTCTCCAATGTGAATATTTTTTTGCATGGTATACAGCTATGTTCATCTCCTTTGGAAGTGTCCTCCTGGGCTCTACTTCTTTTTTGGGAAACTATACAAAAGAAGAATACACATTTATTCAACTTTTGACAACCTAAAGCAAAGAAATGGAAATTGTTGATAAAGTGGAAACACTCACCTTTTTTGGCTTTTATGGTACTGCTGCTCTCTCCTGTGGGTACTTTCTTGGGGTTTATGTCACTGTAACCTTTGTGCCAAAGTAAATATATTATAACCTCCAAATAATAATTTTCTGAATTATTATTATTATATGTGTATCATGACTAAATAGTTAGATGTTTTACTTACCATGGTTATTAAGATGTACTATGAAGTTGGCTTTTTTAACTATTGATTTCTTGCAAGCTGGACAATGCCAGTGAGGTTTACTTGTGCAATAGCATCGAATTGTGTATTTATCTAAAATCAAAAACAAAATATATTTTTTATAAGGAAAACTATTTAGGTTATTACTTCTATTATCTTCAGTCAATCAAACTGTAAAACAGGTTACATTAGGAAGTCATGCACATGCATAATAACTATAGCTGTATAGCACAACCGTTTACCAAATATGTTGATTTCCAACAATTGCTCGTTTCAATACAAGAGCTCATGTACGATATCAAAGCTGGAAGCAGGCACGCTATAAGGAACAATCTGACTCTGACTGGTTATTTTTGTTGTATAATTCAGCGATGCTGATGGCAGAAAACGAAATCGGGGGGACAAAATCGTCTTGGAGGGGGCGCCACCAATGGGAAGCAAGGGGCGGGTTTATCGCACAATCCAACTCTAATAATGCCAGCCATTCTCTCACGGAGAGAGGGCACGCGAGACTATGTAGGCTACAGCTAACGGTAGACGGGGAAAGTGACAATGACATTATACAGTAGTGGCCAACACCCAGCCACAAAGTTGGGGAAGCAACTTTGAAATTGTGGCAACTTTGTAAACAATCAATTAGCCTACTTCACACTGAAAGAGGTTGTAGGTCTACATCAAAGCTAGCCTGGTCCTAACCAGACTCTCGTACATTTCATTTGTACAGAGAGTCTGGGCTCGCTCCATTGACAAGCGTTAACTTCCTTGAAGGCGGGTACTCTGTTGAAGTTGGATTAGATCTACTTCCAATCAACTATTGGATCTGCCCAGAGCCACTCTGGATCTGCCATAACCAATCGCAAGCGTTCGCCTTAGCCAACTCCTTCACGACTAACGGAGCTAGCTGGAAAATCAAACGAACCCCGTGGGGATCAAAGATTGTTCTTGCTCCGGCTTTAACTTCTGGATATTCGGCACCGTTGCCACAACGGACCGAATGGCTTCGCTCGCATCTTTCTCCGCCGCCATTACGGAACTACAACACAAACTAGCACACAACATCATCGTCATCGTTCTCAGCCACTCCCTCTGTTCGCTGATTGGACAGGTAGAAAATTAACCGGAGACATCTGACTTACGTACCTCATGCCCAGACCTAGTACAGAAGCAAAATCAAAATTGAGCGGAAGTACGTAGGAGGGCAGACCCAGGCTACAGCAAAGCTACCCTAGGGAGAAATCTATTTTCTTTAAAGGTAGTAATGACTACGTTGTGAAATGTTGTGCAATTCCCAATGCTTTCTACAGAGAGGTCACTTGTAGTGATGGCTGCCTAATAATAATGTCTTAAGGAGTCGGGTTTAAAGAAAAGAAGGGGCGGGGCTCAAAGCGGGTTAAATAATGGAGTCAATGGTAAAATAACCTTCCATTTATGACCATAAATACTTTGTAGTTTCAGCAGTTACATGTCAACAAAGTAATTAAACTAGGCTACTCTACGCAAATATACTTGTAGTTGAACTGCCAGCAAGCTATACGGCAAAATGTAGTTTAACTACTTGTTTACGGAAAATAAGCTGCATCGTTAAGCTCCGTTTGATACATTTCATTTGACAATGTTGAAGAACAATCTACGACGCCATAACTGTTCACAATTTGCTTGTATTTTTATTTACGTTCCGTTGCACGGTTGCACGGCTGAAATTCAGTTTTTGTGGCAAAAAGTGCCTTGTGTCAACGAAGGGAACTCAGTGCCAGGCTACGTCAAAACGTCAGCACACGTTAGCAACGACTCCCTACACCACCACATCCACCACCAGATGCCACTGTAGAGCATAATGACACCACGAACACGGACGTTTATCATCACTATTATTTTGTATTATTATTAAGAGGCCCCTGATTGGTCGAGGCCCCGGGCTTAAGCCCAGGTAAGCCCGTGCATTAAGGTGCCACTGGTCTCAAGGACAGAGGGTAAGGGTATAGCAGCTAAATTGGTCAATAGGTAGCTAGCTAGAGGTCGAGTTTGAGGGTACTCTCCGCTGCGTGAGACCCTGGCTTTGTTTCCATAATTAAGGCCATTGTAAAATTAGGTTAAATTAGCCCAGACTTCTGTAATCAGATTCAGAGCGAATAGTGTCTTACTGAGTGTACTTCGTGACCAGTGTTGGGGGTAACGCGTTACTTTGTAATCAGATTACATTTGTCTGTAACGCAGTAATGTAACACATTACTGTTGATAATACTGTTGAGTAATCGCAGTTACTAATACGAAAATGTCTTGCGTTACTTGCATTACTGCGATCTGCATATCGGGAGGAGAAAAAAACAACAAATAAAACTTCCCTTTACAGTAGGCAATGTGTGTTTGCTTAACACTCGTCAGTTGACTTAGCCCCAGAGTTCAGGAGGCGAAACAAGAATGGCAGAGCCGCTTAGGATGTCTTTTGAGGGATGAGGTATGCACATTACTTCGCATTAGTTGCGCGAAAGGACAAAAACGTAACTGTACAATGTACATTGTGCCCACGCCAAAAACACCTCTCCACCACCGCGAACACAACCTCTGTCAAAGCATCTTCAACGGCAACATGCTAACTCAAGACTATAGCTAAGGATCCCCGAACCCTGAGTCACACTGACGCCGATAAAAGGTTGCCGTTGCCATTGTTGCTGACACCAGCCAAGCAGCCACGACTTGACTTTCAACATCAACAGGTTACCAAAGCAGAGATAAACAGGCTTGTAGCAGCATACATAGCAGTGGAAATTTTGCCATTTAAAGTTTTAAGCATTATTTTATTTTGAGACATTTTGCTTACTGCCAGTAGCCTACTGTAGCCTTGTTATGCTTGACAACTTTTAGGTTGATGTTCACAACTTTTTTGTCAGCTTTGTGGTATTAAAAAGCATAAAAGAGAGATCTGTCCTCATTATAATAAGTATGAGTTGATTTGCACTGTAAAACCTGATGAGTAAAGTCAACTCAAATAGTTCTAGGAAACCGATTGCCTTGAACCATTTAAGTTAAATAACTCAAATCCTTTTAGTGAAAATAATTGCTTAAATGGAGTATTCCTAACTCAAGTATTTATTGTTAGGTATACTTAAGTAAATAAGTGACTAGTACTAACTCCATTTGTATTGAACTTAAACATATTCATTATTTAAACTTATTTGTAATGTTTGTATGAACTCATTAAAATGATGTAAAAGCAAATATATGATTTATGTCTGTCTTACTTAAATAGCTTGTGTTACAACAACTCAAAATGGTATAGCAGCTACTCAATTCATTTAAGGAAACTGATTGCCTTGAACCTTTAAAGTTACATTAACTCAATTCAAATACTCTGTTAGATGCAATGAATTTATTTGAACAAATATTATTCTTTGACCACAACATTACACATTATGCCATTATTACACATTATGAAATTACAAAAAAATACAATCTTTACAAAACATTTAATCACTGAACAAATACATTTTGCTCACAACAAACAGTTTCAAAAATGATAAACTAAAAGGTTGAAACGTTTTTTTTAACGTATTATCATTTATTTATAATTATTTATTATCTCTCCATTCCTGTCTCCTCTCCATTCCCCTCCTCTCCCTCTCCATTCCTCTCTCCTCTCCATTCCTGTCTCCTCTCCCTCTCCATTCCTGTCTCCTCTCCCTCTCCATTCCTGTCTCCTCTCCCTCTCCATTCCTGTCTCCATTCCCCTCCCCTCTCCTCTCTATTCCCCTCTCCTCTTCATTCCCCTCTCCCCTCCCTCTCCATTCCCCTCTCCCCTCCCTGTCCATTCCCCTCTCCTCTCCCTGTCCATTCCCCTCCCCTCTCCTATCCCTCTCCATTACCCTCTATTAACAAAATGTTGGGCTTGCTTAAGAACTATCTTAACTTAACTAACTATTGTGGTGGAAATTTAGAATACCATACTTGGTTATGTGTTTTATATATAAGGAATGTGTTTTAAAGAAGCTTAATACAGTAAAGGTTGATTCAGCTCATTTGGCAGAGAGGCCATCTGCAGTTTATAACACCTAACTAGGAGACAGGAACTCTAGAGAACTGGGAGAGGTCTTGTCACCTGGGGAGAGAGAGTTGTTCTGAAGATAATGTAAATTCAACTGTATTGTCATTGTGATAAGATAGAACTGTTGATGTAGCAGCTCTGACCTTTTGGCCAAAGGAGATTGTGTCCTGTGTCCTGTTTGTGTATAATTAAAAGGGTATTTTAATTATCCTCATCTAGAGAGGGAGCTGGGACATCAAAGAACTGTGGGACACTTGGTATGGAGTCAAACTGTCACTGAGCAGGGCTGACCAATCACAGAGTTTGCTACATTGATCGATTGACCATCAGAAGAACCATTTGTTCTAAGTTTATATAAGGCAGCGTTTTAGGGTTGGGCTTCATCACTCTTACGAACGACTTGTGGCTAGCACCCCGTGCGTAATGACTGATCCAGAGTACTCTGTTAATTCTTGATTTGTACAAACTAAATAAATTTTATTGAAACCGCTATCATGACTCTTCAAATCTACACAGTGCCGCTAGAATTCTCCCATTGCACTTGGTGGCCAGTACGGGCATCCTCGATTGGTCTATGGCGTTCGGCAGGCGGCTCCCCTCGGCGAATTCTCCATGCGTGAGACCAGGGGTCTCCGGCAGGGCCAGGGGGGCGCCCGTTGGACGTTTTGTGGCTGACGCGGGATGCTGAAAGAACAGGTGAGATATTCTTTTTGGCCACTGTGTGATTTGAGTTGTCTAAATGTGTGTTGTTTAGACTATTGTCAATAATTCGGTTAAGATAGGAATAGGGTGAGGCCGGAGGAAAACTCATCCTGTGCGTAAACAGTCGTACAAAACTAGGGCATAGACAGGAGAAGAGCTATGTCCCGTGCGTGGAGATCGTACAAAATTGGGAAAACGTTGGAGCGTTTAGTCCCGTACGCGGAAGACGTACGAACAGCATGCAGGTAAATGCGCTGACGAGCGCATAGAGGGTAATGAGTCGCGCGTGATAACCGTGTTGTGTGATGTCAAAGTCCCTAATGGGTAAGGAAATGTATTGAGTCCCACGAGAGTAAAATGGTAAAAAGTATACTTTTGAGTAAATTGGTAAAGATTGAATTGGTAAAGAGTAATTGGTAACTAGCTGAGAGATTAAGAAAAAAAAGTTAGGAATTATAGGCCTGATCTATGAAATTTCAAAATTAGTAAACACGCGAGTTCATTTTTGGTTTTAATTGCAATTTGTTTTTTGAGGTTAAAAGAAGTATGAGTAACTAAAGGTGTCTACTATTTAAACTATATACAAATTACAAAAATCAAAAATGTTAATTATTTTTCGGTTTGAATATTTGTAAATTATGATTGTGCAGTTGGGGTATATTTTCATTGAAAGTTGTGAAGTCGGAATTTAAGGGTTTTAGAAATGAAAAGGGGTAATTGTGTCTTTATTTTCCTTTGTTGGTTATTGTTGGTTTAATGTGGTTAAATGGATTGTAATTCTGAAATGAATAGGGCTGTGGTCTGGAGGCAGAATTGACCTGTCCAAACATCGATTGAAACAAAAGTATGGTACCGATAGTTTAATGCAAAATATGGATTGATAAATGTGGATTTTCGAGTGTGGGGTCGTTGTTTTAAGGACCTTATTGAATTGCGAATAAGCTTGTGTAGAGAGCACAGGTAGAGATAAAGAAATATTAGGATAGAATAGTGTGGGGAATTTTCATCTATTTCCTCACAGATTCACGATTGAAATATTCTTGCTGTTCCGCAAACGCCGTGGTCCGCAGCCAGAGGGATTTTGCGGCAGGACGCGCGGGCGCATGAGGTTTTGCGGGAATGCGAGAACAAACTACTAAGGTCAGA
Source organism: Thaleichthys pacificus (assembly GCA_023658055.1). Lineage (NCBI taxonomy): Eukaryota > Metazoa > Chordata > Actinopteri > Osmeriformes > Osmeridae > Thaleichthys > Thaleichthys pacificus. The sequence goes on from CM042858.1 coordinate 124,847, forward strand.
GATTTGCCATTCCTATACGACTCAGGTCCTGGAATTTGTTTACAAGATTTGCGGCTTGTGTTTTGACTTGAAATTGCCTATATTTTTGCTTTTCTAAAGGGGAGAGGTTAAAGTCCTCTCCGGTACAAAGGGTTTCAGTCCCTGTTGTGTTTGGAATAATGCAGAGCGTGTTGACATGCTGTTGGAAAACATGTAGGCCAGCACGGATTGCTAGGAATGGTCAATCCAAAATGCGTGCTTTAACTGTGGTAATTTGAGCAGAATGTACGTAAATGTCCGGAGATGTGTTATCACTGTTGAAAGTTTCTGGAAATCAGGGGCGAGCCTTAGCAAGAGGGGTTCGTGACCGGAAATTGAGTTCCGAACTGGTGACGTACAATGTTTACACACAGATGAAATACTTGGAGAGAACTTATGTTTATCGGTTGTGACACTGTTGGTAGAGGAGAGACGATTGACTTGTTATATTGTTTTACAACTTTGTGTTAACCGTTATATATTTGATGTTAGACTTTACATCGGTCTGATTACCGCCAGAAGGCATTTGGTTTTGAAAACGGAGACACTTTGTTTTGAAAATGCTAATGTTAATTCTTTGCTCCACTTGAAAAGAGGCGCATGCGCTTGAGCCTAGCGGAAGTTGATTCTTTCATTGAAGCTCATTCTGCGTGCAGTGGCCCCAAGCCCCCAACCCTCGCCCCCCGGTGGATGTAGGTGGTATTGCATTTACGGTTAGGTTTCCGACTCTTCCGGTCGTTTTTATTCTATTAACTCCAGTCAACATTTACAAAACTATCTCCCCCAATAATTTTTGTTCGATTCTCGAACCTGGCTCATACTACTAGCTTTTTCATAGAATAATTTTTCCCGATTTTTGCTAAATTTGAAACCAATCCGAAATGGGTAAACTAGCACCCCATTTATTTGCTTACGTCAATAAAGGTTGCCTGCAAATGTGTTCGCGGATACTAACAGGGCACGAGCACAAAAGTTCACATTGGCCGATAGCCGATTTACATGGAGCTGAATGAGCCATAGACTTATATTGAATGAGCACAGGGAGAAATGGCTTGAGTTGCCTGCCCTGTTCTAGCAAGTTTAGCAAATGGTTGTCACACATACATTAAATGTGGTTAATATAGTTTATTCCCGTTATTTTAAAACAGATAAACAGATTTTTGATGGCAAATATTATATTATGTTAAGCGTGAGCATAGATTGTTGACATGTCTATCTGGAGCAAAGACCTTCAATAAAATATATTTTAGACACACTTCTCGAGCTTTTATTTATTACATTATTAACACGTCTTGTTAGATCACGTTATATCCATTAATAGACGTTTGGTTTTCTAGGTTGAACATATAAAACACAGGTCACAATTCGACACTGATGTGAAATTGAAGGCAGTGTGAATTTCGTGGCATTTCGTTTGAATATAAAGTTGACAGTAAGCTATGGTAAGTCTGCATTATGGAAGATTTCGGTTACCAAAATAACTATTAAGCTTTCTTTGCCTGGCGAGAACAACGACGGAGCTGTTCATGTTAACAGTTTATTTCATCCGATACAATGTGTTGGAAATCATACTCATATCACGAAGAAAAAAAGCAACATATGTGATGAGTTCCATCTAGAATAGCCCTATATTTAGCCCTATAGCCTATTTCTAAAAAACAAGTGAAAGGAATACTATACAGTAACAGAATACATTTCCGTTAAGTTTGCATCATGTGTCTGATTCTTATCGGACTTGTACCCCATTCTGCCCATAGATTCTGCAACTGCAATGCCTTAGCTCACACGCTCGTAACCATATAAATCAATGCTCGCGACTGGTTGTCGCAAAGTATGACGTGGACAGCTAGTTGCAAGCGTGCACGAGGTCTCGGAGCTAGGGGAAAAAAGAGCCACTGTTTTAAGCTAGACCGGAAGACACGGAAGTGGAAAGATGGCCGCGTCCAGTCTCGCGCTCTCGCTTGCCTCACTGCGCCACTGAGCACTTTTCATAGAAATGAATGGGGACGCCATCTTGGAAGACAAAAGTAGCTTACTCTAGTTATATTAACTCTATGGCAAAAACGCAACACGGCCAACAGCACTCACTGAAACACCGAAGGTGGAGACTTGAAATAAAAACGCGCAAATAAATCTATTGTGTCTACACAACACTGTTTTCAACAGATTGACTAGATATCATTTGAAATGATAACGTTAATTGTTTCCACTTCTGGATTCCAAACTGGATTGACTTAGGTGGGTAGAACGTTACAGCTTATAGCAACCAAACTATTAGCTGCGCGCTGCTCTGTGTAGGCTACTTCTAAGCAATTACAAAGAATAACGTTTTGAAGGTTGTCAAAATTGTCTTGGGTGAAATGTTCAGAGCAAATTAATAATTGAGTGTCGAACTTCGCCGGGATCTTCTCATAGACAAACAGCAGCCATGCCTGTCGAATGCTTGGCTCCTTGGGAAGACTATGAGTGTTAGCCTTCCCTGTACAGCCTGGAACACAGCATTTACGACCGTAGTCCATTTTCAATATCCTTGTTATACTTCAAAACGTTATTCTTTGTAATTGCTTAGAAGTAGCCTACACAGAGCAGCGCGCAGCTAAACTAGCATCGGAGATCTACGCTACCTCGGACTGGGCAGGAACACCAGTGAGTGGGCTGGTCTGGATGTACATTTTGGGGTGTGACAAAGATACAGACCAGAGCCAAAAAGGGCGGTCCCCCGTCCTACGTCACACCGGTGGCTTTGTTGAAAAGCTAGCGTTTTACAGCCAAATTTTTTCATTTTGAGATTTGCATAGGAAAGAGGTGTCAATGGGATTTGATATTCACTGTATGTTCATTTTATCCACCGAACGAACCAAAGTCGTTATTCAACTATGACAAGGTAAAATCGGTTTTGCAATCAATCGCCCCTTTAAGGAACTTGTCTTTAATCAAAAGATCGTCTCCGTTTTCAATTTGAAGCAGTATCTAGCTTACTGTAGGAACTCTCCCATTGCATCCTCTCTCCCTGCAAACACGTCCAGTTGGGGCCCACATGGGCCTCACTTGGGCTAGTTGGGCTTCGGCTGGGCATGGGCTCAGAGTGGGCTTTGTTGTTGGGCCCCACATGGGCAGTAGATGGGCAAAGTGGGCTCCAGCTAGGCACTCCTAAGATATTCAAAATTGATTATGTCAAACATGGATGCTATTTTTAACAATATAGCCACTGGGCTTGGTCCATTTTTATACACATTTTATTAGGCTATTAAGCTATTTAGAAGGGTAGCCATAGAAATGTAATAGTCTTAAGCACCATACTACTTAACAGACAAGTTTGCTAACGGTTTCTCCACAACATTTTCAAACCGTAAAATAAGCAGTGTGCACTCCACTGTGCAGCGCACATCTGGATAGCTCCGCACCCCATCACCGAGCTCAAGAAAGAAGTCTGCCCAGCAACAACTTTGCCGCCTTTGAGAAGTACTCTGCAGCTGTCCGTTGGATCCTCAACACTCAGTTCAAGATCAAGTTCGAGACGGTGTCGTGTGGACAAAAGGCAGGTAAGAATTTGTCTATATGTATAATAAACAGGGGATGATTTTCTTTAGTTTTTACGGCATGATGTTAACCAAAAGCTTTTTTGGAGAGTTAAGAGGACAGGAACTAGCAAGTTTTTAGCGAATGTGAAACAGTGAGGTAGCTAACCTAAAGCTAGCTCTAGCTGTGTAGCTAGCTAGCTAGTTTTGGTAATTAAACCTGGCATGTCGTTGAACAGACGAGTTTAATTTATTAAGTTAATATCAAGCATATTTTGAGCTTATTTTAAGTGGTTGACTTAAGATATTGTTTAGAAGGATTTGGTTGTGAACTTGTTAGCAAGGCAGTCGAACAGGCATGGTTACAGGCACTGTAACAAGCTGTTAAAAAAAGCGGTAAAATGCCATTTCTCCGCTTTTACCAGCTGGTGGCATTTTAATGTTTGCACTTGTTGCATTTACAGCAAAAACAATGATGAAGTCCATGTGAATGTCAGCAAAGTTTTATCGGCAAGGGTTTCTATCCATTAATGTTCTCACTTCCACGGGGCTGAAGTGCTGAGGCTACCATCCGTGTGCCGTTTTCCTACTGCGTGCTTGTTTTTTGTTTGTTGCCTTCCCTCCGGTTTTCTCGAACGTGCCAGAGTACTGCTGTATCATTGACTGGGAGAGAATGGATGTATATCAGTGGTCGGTGAATTAGGTGATTTCGTCTCAAGTTAGTTGTTTTGTAATGGACTTAGACAAAATTAGACTAAGGGCCCGTTTACATGGAAGAAAAGCGCATATACGCACTGTTTATATATATTTTCATGCGGTTTGGCCTTTCATTTACACAAATTGATGAAAATGTAGGTTTTATCACGGAAAACGATCATTTCTAAAAACTCCGGCCAGAGTGGAGATTTCTGAAAACTCAGTTCTTTAGTGCGTGTGCACTAAACGGAGTTTTAGGTTCTCAAACGTCACAGTATGCAACTAAAAATGCATCACGTCATGTGAGCGTACTATGTGTACAGTTAGTTTGCCTACGGATCATGGATTTATGCGGGTTAATGTAAACAGAAACATTTTTGAAAATGATCTTCTGTGTACATTGTATTTTTAAAAACGGATAGGCAGAAATATTTTTTTCTGTAAATACCCGGCTCAGTGTGTGGTCTAAGGAAGTGAGCGCAGCGCGCAAGCGACAGAAGGAGATGTTTTTATTTTTATTTATTTGTTTTAGGTTGTATTGGGCCTAGGAATGAGCGGGCTGGTAGGTCCATTCTGGAGAAGGGGTGCTAGAGCAAAGCAATAGGCCTTAACAGAGACTAATGCTATCTTTCAAATAGTGTACTGATCACATTGAAGGCTACTAGAAGAACAGTTGGTAAAATCAGCCACATTAATACCAGCTTCAACAAACTATATTATTTGCAATTCTACTCTACAGGTTTTTCATTCCTGATCCCCTGTAATCATAGCTAAAAACTAAAATGCTTTTTATTTTATTTTTTAGAAATAATGGAGTGTTCAGAAAGAACTAAAAGGAGGAAAATATCAGCGAAGGTGGAGGAACACTTGCGTCTCCTTGAAAAGGAGTCTATGATCGATGATTTGTTGGCACAGGATTCTGAAAAGGAATACCCACTGGATTTGTTAGAGCATACTGAAAGCGAAGATTCCACTGACACTTTCTACGATGCTTGTGATCAGAACTGTTTTGAGAATTCATCAAATGATTTAGAAGATGAAAATTCCTCATATTTTTTAAATGATTTTAACATTTCCTCATTTGATGATTTGGATTCTGAAAACTGGGTGCCAGGTGATAGACCTGGTTGTGATAGTGACTGTGATTTGCATGGAGATGAATGTTCTGACTCGGAAGATGATAATGATGAGTCACATGGGCTTGCAGAGTGGGCTGCAGAATTCAACATACCACAAACAGCGCTGTCTGCACTTCTTAAAATCCTAAGGAGGAAGGGCCTTGATATCCCAATGGATGCCAGAACTCTTATGTCCACTGACAGATCTTGCAATGTGACGAATATGGCTGGGGGGTCCTACTACCACTTTGGAATCGAAAATGCTCTCATAGCTGAACTAACATCTTTAGGACATTTAGCAAATGTGACTGATGCTCTCACACTTAGAATTAACATTGATAGATTGCCCTTATTCCGTAGCTCCACTATGAGTCTGTGGCCTATTCTGGGTAGGATTAAGGATTGTAATGTGTTTGTAATTGGAGTGTACTCAGGTGCATCCAAACCCGCAAATGTGCAAGAGTATTTACAAGAATTCATTGTAGATATGAAAGCCGTTTCTCAGAGTAGTATTGTGTACAACGGTGTACATTTCAGAGTTGCATTACCCGATGCTTTTATTTGTGATGCACCTGCCTGTGCCTTTCTTAAATGCTCAAAAGGCCATACGGGCTACTATGGGTGTGAGAGGTGCACTCAAAAAAGGCCAGTACATGAATGGGAAGGTGGTTTATCCTGAAATATCAGCAGAGCTCAGGACAGATGAGCAATTTGGTAGGCAAGGCTATCAACAGCACCAACGGTCAGCCTCCCCCCTAAATGATCTGGGTATAGGTTTAGTTGCCAGTTTTGTGTTAGATTATATGCACCTTGTGTGCTTGGGGGCAATGCGCAAGTTAATATTTCTTTGGTTGAAGGGACCGCTGAAATGCAGACAGACAATCTATGAAGTTTTTTGTTGTAATGTCAGCATATATGGTTTCTATCAGGCAATATTTACCTAGCAATTTTGCAAGGAAACCACGATCCTTGTTTGAATTCAGCACATGGAAAGCTACAGAGCTTCGGCAATTTTTACTTTACTCTGGCCCTGTTGTCCTCCTCAATAATATACCCACTAGAATGTACAGAAACTTTTTACTTCTATCTGTATCTATGAAAATTCTTCTGAGTCCTGCCTTATGTTCTCCTGACAATTGTGACTATGCTGAGGAGATTTTGAAACTCTTTGTAACAGATTTTGCTGCAATTTATGGCACTGAATTTGTCAGCTATAACATACATTCATTGATCCACCTAGCTCAAGATGCACGAAAATTCGGCCCATTGGATAGTGTTTCAGCTTTTCCCTTTGAGACATTTTTAGGTAAACTGTAAAGACTTGTCCGTCGGCCTCAAAACCCTGTCCAACAACTTGTCAGGCGGATCCACGAGAAGCAGAAAGTGGCAAGCCAGAAGACCACATCAGTTTTAAGCCCACTTAAACAGCTCCACTTTTCTGGACCAATGGTTAATTCAATTGCAACATGGGAACAATACAGGCGTTACAATGATGGACAGACACTGATCTCCTCCTCTCGTGGCGATGACTGTTTTTCTGTAGGGGGAAGGGTTCTTATTGTACGGAACATTTTGTCACATTCTGGAACTGTTAAAGTCCTGTGTAATTTCTTTGAAACTGCCAAATCCTTTTTCACCTATCCAATGGACTCATCATGTCTTGGTATTCTTTTTGTTTTCAATTTATCTGAACACTTGCAGCTGTTACCTGTGGAGGAGTTAAAAACAAAAATGGTGTTGTTGCCACTCAAGACTGGATACGTGGCATTGCCACTCCTGCACTAGTTGTGAGAATGCTGTTAAGCATTCTCACTATTGTTTTCCTGTTTCTCTTTATTATTATTATTATATCAACTTCTTAGTTCTTCCGCCGTTTTTTGGCCTTTAACTCGTCCTGCATACTTTCACCGATTCCTACAATTTTTGTATCAAAACATTCAGCTCCTTCAGGAGATGATGGGTATGACTTTTGGTATTTCTCACTTTTATACTTTTTAAGACATTAAGGTTTTTGTGCAAATTATTCTCCCATTAAAAGTAATGGTAAATCCTTTCAAATCATTAAAAAGCTTCCTCCTCTTTCAAACGTAACTACTTCAGCATACTTTCAGCTAGAGACACCATTCAACCTTTAAAATGTTCACAAGACATTCAGCTATTCCCAAATGATTCAGCTTTCTCAAATATTCAGCCAATTTTGAATTATGACAGTTTGAAATACATTAAAATGTTTGTTCCTTCTTGATTTTTTGAATTTTTGAAGCAGAGTGGCACACTCTGCTTGCTGTTCTTTTTCTGATATTCAACTAAATCGTCAAACAAATTCCTCTAACGTTCATATAGTTTAACTTACAGAAACAAGTTATACCTTAAAATGTAGGAAAAATGGTCCTCTTTCAGCCAATGTAACTACTAAAGAGCTCACATTTACAGATTTTCAGCTATGAGCCTTGAAGCGAGAGCAGCCTTTCAAATTCTCTCACTAACTTCAATGGAGAGGTGGGTAAAATCCGTCAGAGAAAGCAAGAAGGAAGACGATTTCGAAACTGCCGGTAGAGACATATTTCTGACCGCACATACATATAAAGGACATCTCTAGTTTCGGCAGAGTCTTGGGTCTCGGAAAATATCCTTATTTTTTGGATTGGACCTGTAGTTTTGCGTCTAGGTCAACTTGTTTGAGGTGTGGATTCTAGGTAAATGTTCGTTTTTCTCTCTGCCTAGCTCGTTAGCTATCACAGCTGCGCCATCACCGTGGCAACCAAACAAACAAGCACCATGAAAGCAGAATTGGGTACACGTTTTCGAAACTGCCAAGAGTTGTATTTCTGACCGCACAGACATATAAATGATATCTATGGTTTCGGCAGAGTCTCGTGTCTCGGAAAATATCCTTATTTTTTGGATTGGACGTATAGTTTTGCGTCTAGGTTAACTTGTTTGAGGTGTGGATTCTAGCTGTCTGTTATTCTCTCCTATAGTCGAGCTAGCGCGATGGCTCTCCATAACTAAAAACGGTTCGACTTCTTTTCCACAATCGACCAAATTGGCCAAACAAGGTATGTACATTGAACTTAAAGTGTACATAATCTAGCCAGATCGTTTTTATTTTAGCAAGTTTCAAGTGTTTGCTGCAGCTGGCGTTAATCCTACGAACAAACGCTTCGTAACTGGAAAGTTTTACTTTTAATTGACGATATTGAACACATGTTAAGTAACTTGTCGTTACTCAAATATCTTCACCGTTTTCAGTATCTAGCTTACTGTAGGAAATCTCCCAATGCATCCTCTCTAGCTTCGCTTAGGCTAAAGTCAGATGGATGACGATGCATGCATTGTTCACGCCTACGGTGTTAATACAGTCTGTACAAATGCCACTTTGACACTTGCAAGAAATGATCCGCTGGTTAGATGTAGCATGATCTTATTTAATACCCACAATACTGTAGTTCATCTTTTTTTGCAGCAGCATTTTAATCTGAGTTCAAGTAGCTTTTGCAGTTGCACAACCAACAAAGTCACGTAATGTGACGTGATTGAATTTAAAAGTTTTTATTTTTATGTCATCTTTGAATTCAGTGTCTGAACAGGACTGGGTGTGCAGGCACACATGATTAGTTTCTCCTCCACCTTGAACCTGAAACCTAGATTCTAGGTTAGAAATGTTGCCAGTCTGTTGCCAATGACCAACGGTTGCTACGTTTTTCCAGCAAGTTCAAGTCATTCCAGTGTTGTCCTTTTACCTTCAAATTCGTTCAACCCAGACTTCAGCAACTGGTTTTCTGCTAAATTTTCACATTATCCTGCAGCTCATCTTTCAGAATTTTTGCCCTTATTGTTTTGCATTTTTCTTCTTCTTTTCTTCTGTTTTCTGCTTTCATCTTGCTCCAGGTCCTTTCAAAAATACATTTCACAGCAGTACCTTCCAACTGCCAGTACTTTTACATTTGTCTTCTCTTTTCTGTACTTTTCTGCCTTCATCTTGCTGCAGGTCCTTTCTAACATACATTTCAGGCCTTTTGAAACTCCAGCAAATAATTTTCTGCAAAATTTTCAAATTCTTCAGAATTATTTCTCTTTTTGCATTTTTCTTTTTTCTGTAGTTTTATACCTTCGTCCAGCTCCAGCCCCTTTCAAAAATACCTTTCAGGCGCTTCAGCTTATAACTTTTTACAAAATTTTCACAATTTTCCGCTTTTTTTGCATGGTCAGCTATCCCCATTCAGGTTTTCAGCATTCTCACTGCTGTTTCGCAGGAACAGCCGTTTCTAGTTATTATATCAACTTCTTAGTTCTTCCGCCGTTTTTTGGCCTTTAACTCGTCCTGCATACTTTCACCGATTCCTACAATTTTTGTATCAAAACATTCAGCTCCTTCAGGAGATGATGGCTATGACTTTTGGTATTTCTCACTTTTATACTTTTTAAGACATTAAGGTTTTTGTGCAAATTATTCTCCCATTAAAAGTAATGGTAAATCCTTTCAAATCATTAAAAAGCTTCCTCCTCTTTCAAACGTAACTACTTCAGCATACTTTCAGCTAGAGACACCATTCAACCTTTAAAATGTTCACAAGACGTTCAGCTATTCCCAAATGATTCAGCTTTCTCAAATATTCAGCCAATTTTGAATTATGACAGTTTGAAATACATTAAAATGTTTGCTCCTTCTTGATTTTTTGAATGAGCAGCAAGCAGAGTGGCACACTCTGCTTGCTGTTCTTTTTCTGATATTCAACTAAATCGTCAAACAAATTCCTCTAACGTTCATATAGTTTAACTTACAGAAACAAGTTATACCTTAAAATGTAGGAAAAATGGTCCTCTTTCAGCCAATGTAACTACTAAAGAGCTCACATTTACAGATTTTCAGCTATGAGCCTTGAAGCGAGAGCAGCCTTTCAAATTCTCTCACTAACTTCAATGGAGAGGTGGGTAAAATCCGTCAGAGAAAGCAAGAAGGAATACGATTTCGAAACTGCCGGTAGAGACATATTTCTGACCGCACAGACATATACATGACATATCTAGTTTCGGCAGAGTCTTGGGTCTCGGAAAATATCCTTATTTTTTGGATTGGACCTGTAGTTTTGCGTCTAGGTCAACTTGTTTGAGGTGTGGATTCTAGGTAAATGTTCGTTTTTCTCTCTGCCTAGCTCGTTAGCTATCACAGCTGCGCCATCACCGTGGCAACCAAACAAACAAGCACCATGAAAGCAGAATTGGGTACACGTTTTCGAAACTGCCAAGAGTTGTATTTCTGACCGCACAGACATTTAAATGATATCTATGGTTTCGGCAGAGTCTCGGGTCTCGGAAAATATCCTTTTTTTTTGGATTGGACGTATAGTTTTGCGTCTAGGTTAACTTGTTTGAGGTGTGGATTCTAGCTGTCTGTTATTCTCTCCTATAGTCGAGCTAGCGCGATGGCTCTCCATAACTAAAAACGGTTCGACTTCTTTTCCACAATCGACCAAATTGGCCAAACAAGGTATGTACATTGAGCTTAAAGTGTACATAATCTAGCCAGATCGTTTTTATTTTAGCAAGTTTCAAGTGTTTGCTGCAGCTGGCGTTAATCCTACGAACAAACGCTTCGTAACTGGAAAGTTTTACTTTTAATTGACGATATTGAACACATGTTAAGTAACTTGTCGTTACTCAAATATCTTCACCGTTTTCAGTATCTAGCTTACTGTAGGAAATCTCCCAATGCATCCTCTCTAGCTTCGCTTAGGCTAAAGTCAGATGGATGACGATGCATGCATTGTTCACGCCTACGGTGTTAATACAAATGCCACTTTGACACTTGCAAGAAATGATCCGCTGGTTAGATGTAGCATGATCTTATTTAATACCCACAATACTGTAGTTCATCTTTTTTTGCAGCAGCATTTTAATCTGAGTTCAAGTAGCTTTTGCAGTTGCACAACCAACAAAGTCACGTAATGTGACGTGATTGAATTTAAAAGTTTTTATTTTTATGTCATCTTTGAATTCAGTGTCTGAACAGGACTGGGTGTGCAGGCACACATGATTAGTTTCTCCTCCACCTTGAACCTGAAACCTAGATTCTAGGTTAGAAATGTTGCCAGTCTGTTGCCAATGACCAACGGTTGCTACGTTTTTCCAGCAAGTTCAAGTCATTCCAGTGTTGTCCTTTTACCTTCAAATTCGTTCAACCCAGACTTCAGCAACTGGTTTTCTGCTAAATTTTCACATTATCCTGCAGCTCATCTTTCAGAATTTTTGCCCTTATTGTTTTGCATTTTTCTTCTTCTTTTCTTCTGTTTTCTGCTTTCATCTTGCTCCAGGTCCTTTCAAAAATACATTTCACAGCAGTACCTTCCAACTGCCAGTACTTTTACATTTGTCTTCTCTTTTCTGTACTTTTCTGCCTTCATCTTGCTGCAGGTCCTTTCTAACATACATTTCAGGCCTTTTGAAACTCCAGCAAATAATTTTCTGCAAAATTTTCAAATTCTTCAGAATTATTTCTCTTTTTGCATTTTTCTTTTTTCTGTAGTTTTATACCTTCGTCCAGCTCCAGCCCCTTTCAAAAATACCTTTCAGGCGCTTCAGCTTATAACTTTTTACAAAATTTTCACAATTTTCCGCTTTTTTTGCATGGTCAGCTATCCCCATTCAGGTTTTCAGCATTCTCACTGCTGTTTCGCAGGAACAGCCGTTTCTAGTTATTATATCAACTTCTTAGTTCTTCCGCCGTTTTTTGGCCTTTAACTCGTCCTGCATACTTTCACCGATTCCTACAATTTTTGTATCAAAACATTCAGCTCCTTCAGGAGATGATGGCTATGACTTTTGGTATTTCTCACTTTTATACTTTTTAAGACATTAAGGTTTTTGTGCAAATTATTCTCCCATTAAAAGTAATGGTAAATCCTTTCAAATCATTAAAAAGCTTCCTCCTCTTTCAAACGTAACTACTTCAGCATACTTTCAGCTAGAGACACCATTCAACCTTTAAAATGTTCACAAGACGTTCAGCTATTCCCAAATGATTCAGCTTTCTCAAATATTCAGCCAATTTTGAATTATGACAGTTTGAAATACATTAAAATGTTTGCTCCTTCTTGATTTTTTGAATGAGCAGCAAGCAGAGTGGCACACTCTGCTTGCTGTTCTTTTTCTGATATTCAACTAAATCGTCAAACAAATTCCTCTAACGTTCATATAGTTTAACTTACAGAAACAAGTTATACCTTAAAATGTAGGAAAAATGGTCCTCTTTCAGCCAATGTAACTACTAAAGAGCTCACATTTACAGATTTTCAGCTATGAGCCTTGAAGCGAGAGCAGCCTTTCAAATTCTCTCACTAACTTCAATGGAGAGGTGGGTAAAATCCGTCAGAGAAAGCAAGAAGGAATACGATTTCGAAACTGCCGGTAGAGACATATTTCTGACCGCACAGACATATACATGACATATCTAGTTTCGGCAGAGTCTTGGGTCTCGGAAAATATCCTTATTTTTTGGATTGGACCTGTAGTTTTGCGTCTAGGTCAACTTGTTTGAGGTGTGGATTCTAGGTAAATGTTCGTTTTTCTCTCTGCCTAGCTCGTTAGCTATCACAGCTGCGCCATCACCGTGGCAACCAAACAAACAAGCACCATGAAAGCAGAATTGGGTACACGTTTTCGAAACTGCCAAGAGTTGTATTTCTGACCGCACAGACATTTAAATGATATCTATGGTTTCGGCAGAGTCTCGGGTCTCGGAAAATATCCTTTTTTTTTGGATTGGACGTATAGTTTTGCGTCTAGGTTAACTTGTTTGAGGTGTGGATTCTAGCTGTCTGTTATTCTCTCCTATAGTCGAGCTAGCGCGATGGCTCTCCATAACTAAAAACGGTTCGACTTCTTTTCCACAATCGACCAAATTGGCCAAACAAGGTATGTACATTGAGCTTAAAGTGTACATAATCTAGCCAGATCGTTTTTATTTTAGCAAGTTTCAAGTGTTTGCTGCAGCTGGCGTTAATCCTACGAACAAACGCTTCGTAACTGGAAAGTTTTACTTTTAATTGACGATATTGAACACATGTTAAGTAACTTGTCGTTACTCAAATATCTTCACCGTTTTCAGTATCTAGCTTACTGTAGGAAATCTCCCAATGCATCCTCTCTAGCTTCGCTTAGGCTAAAGTCAGATGGATGACGATGCATGCATTGTTCACGCCTACGGTGTTAATACAAATGCCACTTTGACACTTGCAAGAAATGATCCGCTGGTTAGATGTAGCATGATCTTATTTAATACCCACAATACTGTAGTTCATCTTTTTTTGCAGCAGCATTTTAATCTGAGTTCAAGTAGCTTTTGCAGTTGCACAACCAACAAAGTCACGTAATGTGACGTGATTGAATTTAAAAGTTTTTATTTTTATGTCATCTTTGAATTCAGTGTCTGAACAGGACTGGGTGTGCAGGCACACATGATTAGTTTCTCCTCCACCTTGAACCTGAAACCTAGATTCTAGGTTAGAAATGTTGCCAGTCTGTTGCCAATGACCAACGGTTGCTACGTTTTTCCAGCAAGTTCAAGTCATTCCAGTGTTGTCCTTTTACCTTCAAATTCGTTCAACCCAAACTTCAGCAACTGGTTTTCTGCTAAATTTTCACATTATCCTGCAGCTCATCTTTCTGAATTTTTGCCCTTATTGTTTTGCATTTTCTTCTTCTTTTCTTCTGTTTTCTGCCTTCATCTTGCTCCAGGTCCTTTCAAAAATACATTTCACAGCAGTACCTTCCAACTGCCAGTACTTTTACATTTTTCTTCTCTTTTCTGTACTTTTCTGCCTTCATCTTGCTGCAGGTCCTTTCTAACATACATTTCAGGCCTTTTGAAACTCCAGCAAATCATTTTCTGCTAAATTTTCAAATTCTTCAGAATTATTTCTCTTTTTGCATTTTTCTTCTCTTTTCTGTAGTTTTATACCTTCGTCCAACTCCAGCCCCTTTCAAAAATACCTTTCAGGCACTTCAGCTTATAACTTTCTACTAAATTTTCACAATTTTCCGCTTTTTTAGCATGGTCAGCTATCCCCATTCAGGTTTTCAGCATTCTCACTGCTGTTTCGCAGGAACAGCCGTTTCTAGTTATTATTATTTTTATTATTATTTTCCCACCCCTAAAACTCAGTCAATATTTGGCCTACATAGACAACCTAGGTGTCAAAAGTTTCGTCTTGGTCTCGATTGCGTTGCTTCTATTGGGATTTACGTTCCGTTGCACGGTTTAGGCTGAGCTCAAGTTTTTGGGGCGAAAAGTGTCTTCTGTCAACGAAGGTTAGCAGTGCTAGCCTACGTCACTACGTCAGCACACGTTAGCAACGACGCATGGATACAACGTGATAGAGACGCTCTAGCACGCAAATTGGAGCTTGGATTATGAGTGAAAAATGCCAACCCCCAAAATTACCAACCATTGGGTTTTGTTGAGAAAGCAATTTCGAGTGGAACTGCCATCTCGGATTTTTTATTTAGGTTGTGAAAGTCTTTGTAATTTGAGCGAGTGCGGGTCGCCCGTGAGACTGCCTAGGCGGCAGCCATGCAAGCGTCATAGTAGTTTAGTATTTTCGTATTTTTATAGTTCGGTCAATTCTACACCACAAAACAGAAGGAGGGCAATGTTATGACGATATGACTATTGTGAAGACAGCCAGATGGTGAGATTTTAATGTAGGTTGCTGTAAAAACTTTGATTGGTTTGCTACGTGAGAGCCCCGTCAGCCTCCGTTGACGATTGCGTCAGCTGTTGTCGATCTTTGATGAGTATTTTCTTAATTTCGTACCAGGGTCAATTCTACATAAAAAATCAGAAGGACGGCAGTGTTATAAAGATATGGCGATTGCGAAGACAGCCAGCGCGTCAGCATATTTTTGTGATTTGTGTAAAACTTGGAATTTGAGTGACACCACGGCTTGTTTTGACGTTAGCCTCAGTCAGACTCGGCTCACCCACTGGCAGTGTGTAGTACTGTCTTCAATGCCACAGCTAAACTTTATGTCAAAAGAAACATTCTCATTTCCGGCGCTTTCAAACAATCAGTGAAATGTGGAGCAACAGCAGCTAGCTTGCCTCTAGCAAACTTATTTTGAATTAGCCATTTCCCCCTACATTAATGTCAAACTTATTTACGTTTTGGGGGGCATATTTTCAGTTAGCAGACGGTACTGTTTGAATCGCGATTCCATACTGCCAGTGACAACGTTGTTACAGTAGCTTGTTTCAAAGGGGGTTTGCAGCTGTTTCAAAGGGTGTTCTTAATGAAATATGCAATATGAGTAGGCTAAATGCTTGAAAATATCACTAGAAGGGAAAAACTTACAACCGACGCAAGCGAGCACACCCTACAATTTCCCCAGAAATTGTACCCTCTCTAGTTGTAATTTGTTTAACTACATGCTCTTATGTTTCCTCCTATTGTCACTTATTTGCTTTTCACCATGTATGCTTCATGTTTTGGCTATCCGCAATGTTTTTGGGATCTCGTTGTTTATGATCAGAATCAGAAAGGGTTTTAATCGCCATGAAAGTTTGCACAGACAAGGAATTTACTTTGGCAGAAAGGTGCATACATTAAACATATAGGAATATTAAAAACGTAATTAATAATAATCATTTATTTCGTATGTGATCATACATTTGAAAGGAAAAACAAAAACCATAGAAAAAAGAAACAAAAGAACAAGAACTACATCGGCAAAAGCTTTAGAACATTTTTTACAGACAGAACAATAAATTAGTAACAACAAGCATTTTGTAGCATACATTCAATCATCGTGGGATCAAAACCCTTCAAAGTTAAAAAACCATTTTTTATACACATAATGTTGTTGACTAGGTCTACTGTGACCTGTCTGGTTTGAGATAGCACCTGACATTTTTTAATACGATTAATATTTACATACAATATTCATCACAATAACGCACAGAATATTTATACCTGAGAAAGGATATATTTTTCCCGACGGGAGAAGCAGCACACTTCATTGCCAAATGGCTAACATAAGATACAAAATTATTAGGACTATTTAACATTGACGATATAAAACGTAGTGTTTTTATACATAACTGAGCATTCACATGTAATTTATTTATCAGAGGGCCAAGAAGCCAAGTGTGAGTCCGATAATTTAAATGTAACATTCTACGAACAGCTTTGTTCCACTGAACACATATTGAGTCGAAACCTTTGGAATTAAGTTCCCAGAGCTGTGACCCGTAAAAAGAACAACAGTAACTGTTAAACAACTTACATACTATATCTGGAGATAAATTACCAAAATTACCAATTAGTTTGTTGAAAGCACCATTAAAAACATGACATTTCGATACACAATCTTCTGAATCGCTCAAACTAGAGTGAACAGTATTACCAATATGTTTAACCTTATCATACCACTTTATAAGGACACCATCAATATATACCTTATCATCACCAGTAACTGGTGAACCAAACTTTATAGACATAGTTTTCTTTGAATTAAACGTAACATTATACTCCTGAGCAAACCATTGACATATATTTAACATTTCATTGAGACCGCGGATGCTGGGACTGATGAGGGTGAGATCATCAGCGTACCCCAGAGCCCCGGCATAAAAAGGCCCCATGTGACAGCCGAGTTGAGACTTAGATAATGTCACAATCAGCTCATCCATATATACACAATAAAAAGAATAGGTGACAACACACCACCTTGTTTTACACCGTTAGACGCACCAAAGACGCGTGACCGACTGTCACCCCATAGTACAGACACTCGCTGACGTGTATCGCTGTCCAGTAATAAACGAGAGATAAGTGGAGGGACACCTCTCCGAATTAATAATTTAAATAATTTACCATAATGAACCTTGTCAAATGCTTTACTGGCATCTAACAGACAGCTATACACATCAGAGTGTCTGCGAACATAATAATCAACAGTTTCCATATACATGGCTGTGCAAAGGGTTGTAGACAGACCCTTTTTGAAACCAAATTGTAGTTCAGATGTATAAAAATATTTACCAAATTGATCAAGTATAACGAGATCTAATACCTTACACAATGAACAACACAGAGCTATACCACGGTAATTATCACTAGAGCACAGTTTTTGCATGTTTTTTGGTATTGAAACAATGGTAGAGTACAATAAATCTTCAGCTGTATGACCGTGAGTTATCATACAATTAAACAAAATAGATATGAGACAAAATAACCGGTGGGAACCATGTATCAAGTGATCAGAGTCAAAACCACTACCTCCGTCACTCTTACCAGATTTGAGTCTTAAAATACATTTCTTAATGGCATCGACAGGAACATGAATATTGTTAGGATTATCACAGATACCATTGTAAAGATCCCGTTTGACTTCAGCCAGTTCAGTCTGTTTGGTGGGCACACTGGTGAATAATTGTTCGTACTTGGTCACAAATAGTTCAGCTATCTCCTCATTGCCAGAAGCATTATCCACAGTCACTGGAACATTGCGGCTGGCTGGGTTGATTTTCTTCAGTTCTTTCCACATATCGCTATCACAACTCAGCAAGTTTCTGCCTCTTGATGTTAAATTCATCCTTCTTGGCACGTTTGACAGCACGATGATACTGAGACCGAGTCTTTTTCATGATTTCATAAACGTAGCCAGTGTTGGGCTTTCTATTCTCGAGCCAGATCCAATGCCAGAATAGAGACCTATCTCTTTCCGGTTTCACATGTTCTTTCCAGCCAGGTATACGTTTACTGGCTGATTTACTTCGAGGGATATTATTCAAACCAGCTCTAATACAGCAGTTTAAAACATCTTTACACAATTTGTCGATATTAGATAAATGACTTGGATTGTTACACGATACATTACTACATATAACTGTTTCATGAGGAACAACCACATTATTTAGATACATATCCAGACTAGACTTGTAGGACACCCGGTCCTCTTCGGTCGCCTTGTACCAGGCACTCCGCTTCTCACAATGTGAAGATATGTTGCCCGTGACAACAGTATAGTTAACATCACAAAAAAAAATACACTTGACAACATTATGATTGGACGGATTAGTTGCATCATAAAGAACACAACTATTAGTGACACACTCGTACATGTTATCACTGACAATAAAGTGATCAATAACAGACCTGTGATTTAAAGCATGGTTTGTGTAAGTCCAATCAACAGTAGCCTTTGGACTATCCCACACGATTTTAAGGTTGTTTCTACTGACAAAGGCACAAAGGTACCGTGACTGAGCATTATCTCGCTTGAAGCAAGTATTAAAATCCCCACACATAATATAAGCATTACAATTATTTTCTTCCAAAGCACATTCAATAGCATCCATAGTGGCCATATACTCTTCAGTGACATGAACAGAAGAGAAATTATCACACGGTAAGTACACACAAAGGACTAGAATTTTGTGGTTTACACTGGTCTATATTGTTACACCACATATCCTAGAGCTAGATACATATTTTTTACATAGCGCCCAAGAGATTTTTTATACAATATTGATACACCACCACTTGGACGACCTGGTAAGATATTAGCTGTTGAATCCACACCTGACTTACTGGCATGGAGATAATCAGGGTGTACATTCCCAACACAACACAAAAAAAAAAAAGTTTTGATCTAGCAACCATGTTTCTTGCAGACACAAGATATCACACTGAGAGTCATTAAGTATGGATTCCAAATAAGAACTTGATCTCCTGAGTCCTTCACAGTTCAAAGTTGACACAAAGAGAGAGTTTGTGGTTTGCCGGTCTGCCATGATGAGGGTCTATGAGGATTTCTTCTTCCAGAAGCGCCGACACCCAATGCCGTCAGGCCAAAAGTCCGGTTTGAGGACTACGTCGAGGCTTGGAGGTTCTACAAGCACTCGATAGGATTTGGTCCATGCGTCAGAGCGTGATAGAACTTCGAGCTCGTGAACTTTGATGTTTTCAGCTTCAAGAAACTGCTGAATTGTGTTGTCTTCGATGTCCTGGTGAACCCGGAACACAAACAGTTCGTATCGTCGCGGTGCGGAGCGTATGAGAGTGTCCTGTTTCGTGCCAAACACTGCTTTAGGCTTGGGTCGATGCCTTTCCTCATGTTTGTACTGTTGCTTCTCCTGTCGAAGCGTCTTCTTAACCTGCTGAGACGGTAAATGAAACCCGCCTTCAGGATTACTTTCGTCAGTCTTGTCGCGACTCTCCTCCTGAGTTGGACAGGGTGGCGGAAGGGAGACGGTCAACAGTTGCGACTTTAATCGGGTACTACGTTCGGTCCTGGAAACCACATCAAGACTACACGTCAAGGTGGCTGCGTTCGCATACGTCATGTTCGTGGATGTTGTCCGTTGATGTGGCGGAGACGGGTAGGCCGGGTAGACCACTGCCATCTGGCGCTCAAGGCTAGCTACGCGGTCCAACAGAGAAGTCTGGTCAAGCTCAGCTGGGTTTTTGACAGGCAGCTGGCTGAGATTTACCGCTACAAAAACAACAGGCAGCGTCACGGAACTGTCCGAAAACCTCGAGTCAAGGGTCTTCATGCTTTTCAGGATGTCGTCGGTCTCCTTCTCAGGAACACTTTTGTGGCCTTTGTTAGTTCGCCGCTCTAACGGGGGGAGATCGTTGGGGTAGCACTCCCACAGCAACTTCTTGGCTTCAGATATAGTCTCCGGACAGTAAAAGTCCAGCACCGCGGTTTTAATACAGTCCATAGGAGATCGCTTGGCTTGATCCATAACATAAGTCAACAGTTCATTAACGATGAACTTTTGGTCAACGCCATAGACCGCCATCGTACACAACATGAATTCTCAGCCGCAGCTTGGCTTGCTTGGCTAGTAGTAGTAGAGCTAGCTTGTTTGCTAGCTGGTTTGCTACTACAAACAAACTTTGCTAAAGAAGAAGTCTGTCTATTAATCCAAGTAACATTGCGTTACTGCGTTGCAAAAATACTTGAGGTAATCTTTGTCTCGGGGCACTTGAAGTATTAACAAGACGTCCAACTAAATATGCCCAATCGGACACAGTTGCAAAATAAACTTCAGTGTGAGCATGAACGTCCTTGTGCTTGCTGCAAAGCGTCTATTACCGTATTAAATATGGTTGTATTGTGTTGTCGGGTTTGTTTGGTGAGCCAAACACTTCTCTGGGAACAGGTTGGTTTCTGTCCGGCTCTGAGTGCATCCCTGACGCGGTTTGTGTTGGTTATAGCCTCAGCTTCTCAGATGTGTAAACCAGCCATTATGTGGACTAACTATACTAAAGGTATATAGTCAAGCAATACTAAGGGGATTTAGAATTAAAATAAAATATACAATAAAATATAAAGGAGCCATAATTTACAATATAAAAATACAAAAAATACAAAAGTACAAGATACAAATGTGTAAAGTAGTGCAAATTACAATGTGTCTCATTCTGGTACACTAAAAAAATATCACTTGCCACAATCATGTTTTCTGGCTAGATTCCTCCAACAGGTCTTAGAATTGTCAGGTAAGACCAACATCCACTGAGAATCATGTATTTTTGAACAATACCACATTGTTGTTAATCTGGGATCATGTAACTGTTGATGTAAAGAAAACCTAATCATCTGGTTAAAATATATTGTTGCACTGTATCCATTATGCACTGTATCCATTTTTCAATATATATATTGTTGCCATATATCCATTTTCAAAAAAATTTTATGGTCATTTTAAGTGTTCACAGTATTGGATAATATTATGGGTCATATAGTTTTCCAGGTAACCATGTTCACCACATCATCACGTGATGTGGTAACAGGTGAAGATACGCTGCGTCTCGCGCTCGTCTCGCAGTCTTGCAAATGTTTGTATATCCTTAATCTTACCGTATGTAACCTAACTCTCTCCTAAACCTAAAATAGCATTTACTAACTTACTGTTCTGCTATTGAGCTGCCGTGACCATGCCGAAAGCAAAAGCGGTGCAGGCCAACATAAACACAGAGGCGGTCACCATGGCGTCCCTCACCCACCTGCTTGAGTCTCATCGTGCCGCCATCTCCGAGGACTTTAAACAAACTCTCTCAGCTCTCGAGACCAAGTTGAACGGTGTCCTAACTACCGTGACAGAACATGCGGAGAAACTTGAAATACTTGAGAGAGCGAAGGTGACGCGCGAGAGGTATGCCTGAAGGCTGCCAATGAAGCCATCACCAAGCTACAGAGAGATCATGCTAAATTAGCAACTAAAGTTGTTGACCTCGAGTCACGATTTTTACAAGCCTAGGTTCCCTCGTCTTAGGCTTTGAGGAAACTGTCAGTAGGCTATTTAATTCATCAAAATATAAGTTATGTTGTGCTGCACTTGAGAGCCTATACGATTTGTATGTCGTGCTACTCGTAAAGTCCGAATGATTGTCTCAAGAAAATAGACGTACTTTGGAGCTGCACTTGAAAAACTATGTTGATGTCGGTGTTGTGCTACACTGTCCTATTATCGGAATGAGGGTAATATGTGAATTATGTTGTAGTTGCGACTGCTGTTATGTCACTGTCTGGTAAAAGCGAGCATCCTTCTTTCTATTCATTTGTACGAATCACTTTTAGTAGAACTATTCACTTCTGATTCTTGATTACGTTGTAGGCTACTTGCTGTTATAGGTATACTTACTAAATGCACTATATGCCAATTAATTGGCATATAATCGTCTTGTAAATGAGTACATTATTTTACAAATGTAGGCTATATAAAAAGGCCCCTGCTCACAGGTCCCTCCTACCAGAATTCAACTTCTATTTCCCTCTCACTAAACTACTTGCCACACAACTGTTTTGTGTTTACAATCATATCCATTTTATAGATCCTGCTTCCCACAGCCTAGTTTGTGTCTTCTAACTTGCAATGTACAGTGCTTGGTTTTAGTACCTGATAAGCCAAGCCTGGACCTTCCCTTTGTGAATGGCTAGTGAAAAACATCTAATAAATGATGACATTTTGATTGGTTCCATCACATTTATTTTAAACAAAAAACTATAATGATATATTTAACAAAAAAGGTAGAAAAAAAGAAAGAAAGTGATCATTTAAATAAGAGTTTTAACAAGTTTGAGGCTTGATCATGAAAACAGGTCAGGGATGTTTACGGCAGGCAGCACAGACATATTCCTCTCAGTTGGATTTTAGCACAACAGTGACGGAACCTTCTGAGGCAGCTGTCACAGCCAACCTGAGATTTTGGATAAACATTAAGATTAATTTGTGGAATGATAATGAATGATCAAACATTAGGAATGGCAAAGACTGTCACTGTCACCTATAATAACATTACCATTTATACAAAGAAATACCAATGCTTCTTTATAAATGTGTCTAGTAGTGAAAAAAGTATTGTATTCAACACCAGTTGACAAGCTATTACCCAGTTAGTGTCGCCATCCAGATTGTCCACATCCCCGCAAAATCCTACTCCCCTTCTAACGTTTACATTTTTGCAACTAGTATCAAAAGCTTTTTATGGCACACTCTACAGGGCATGAGGAGCCACCAAAATAATTTTGGGGTGTGTCAAATTTTATAATCCCAAAATATGAGGGGGGGGAGGATTTCGGTAGGTATAAAAAACACTGTTGCCAAAATCCTATTCCCCTTCTAACTTTTACATTTATGCAACTAGTATCAAAATCTTTTTATGGCACACTCTACAGGGCATGAGGAGCCACCAAAATCATTTAGGGGGGTGTCAGATCCTATAGTCCAAAGATATGGGGGGGGAGGATTTCGGCAGGTATGAAAGACAGTGTTGCCAAAATCCTACTCCCCTTCTAACTTTTACATTTATGCAACTAGTATCACAATCTTTTTATGGCACACTCTACAGGGCATGAGGAGCCACCAAAATCATTTGGGGGGGGGTGTCAGATCCTATAGTCCAAAGATATGGGGGGGGGGAGGATTTCGGCAGGTATGAAAAACAGTGTTGCCAAAATCCTACTCCCCTTCTAACTTTTACATTTATGCAACTAGTATCAAAATCTTTTTATGGCACACTCTACAGGGCATGAGGAGCCACCAAAATCATTTAGGGGGGTGTCAGATCCTATAGTCCAAAGATATGGGGGGGGGGAGGATTTCGGCAGGTATGAAAAACAGTGTTGCCAAAATCCTACTCCCCTTCTAACTTTTACATTTATGCAACTAGTATCAAAATCTTTATATGGCACACTCTACAGGGCATGAGGAGCCACCAAAATCATTTAGGGGGGTGTCAGATCCTATAGTCCAAAGATATGGGGGGGGGAGGATTTCGGCAGGTATGAAAAACAGTGTTGCCAAAATCCTACTCCCCTTCTAACTTTTACATTTATGCAACTAGTATCAAAATCTTTTTATGGCATACTCTACAGGGCATGAGGAGCAACCAAAAATCTTTTGGGGGGTGTCAGATCTCACAGTCCCAAGATATGAGGGGGGGAGGATTTTGGCAGGTATGATGTTCAGGTGTTGCCAAAATCCTACTCCACCAGTAAGTCAAAAAGAAATACTGAATTGCTGCATCATGAAATAGTTGATTCAAGTAGCAGTTGGTTTTTAGGATTGTTTAACTGGTGAGGTAGTTTGCGAGATAAAGAGAACCCATACACAGTAGCCTACTGCAATGCATACATGGTGAAAATAATGAGGCAATTAGTTGTATTAAACATAGATAAACACAGCTCTATTTGAACATTTCAGGGATGTAGGAGGTGGAAGAAAATACATTTCCTATGTGCCTATGCTGATCACAATTTCCTTATCAACTGTTCATATAGCCTACACTGTTTTTCATACCTGCCGAAATCCTCCCCCCTCATATCTTGGGACTGTAAGATCTGACACCCCCCAAACATTTTTTGGTTGCTCCTCATGCCCTGTAGAGTGTGCCAGAAAAAGCTTTTAATACTAGTTGCATAAATGTAAAAGTTACAAATGGAGTAGGATATGGCAACACTGTTTTTCATACCTACCGAAATCCTCCCCCTCGTATCTTAGGACTATAAGATCTGACACACTCAAGTTATTTGTGTGTCTCACAGATGTATCACTAAATGATTGTACTTTAGTGGACAAATGATTTTGGGAAAGCATGTGTGTTGCAGTGCTTTCCCGTCTTTTCTTTTCTGTGATCAGACTGTTAGAAATAGGATCCTACTGAATACACTGTCTCATTTATCCCCTTATGCATGTGGGAACGGACATCTCAGCAAGCCTGACAGACATGTCCTTATGGATGGCAAAGCATTTTTGTAAAGCAATGTACCTCAACACAAAGCCACTCCTTATATCCTGTAATACATGTGCATGCTTACAATGGATCCAAACACCTGATCAGCTGCCATTCACAATATAGCTCTGGTCTTAATGACCCTCCTGCACAATATTTGTGGGTTTGACCATTCCTATTCAGTAAAGCAATCTTACTTCTTTAGACTGACATGTACCTATCTATATTTGTTGTCCTTTATCAGTTTCAGATGTCCCACCTTCTCCCCTGCATTTCCTAGGATCCATGACGACCAGAGCTACCAAATGGAGTGGGCTGCGCACGCCTTATGTATGAGGCAGGATGGACAATGCTCCTCCAGGCAGCTTGGCATGGCAAAACTACAGTTTAATTACATACAGTGTATCTGTTGAACTTTTGGAATGTATAATCATTTTGCATGTATCTCATCATTATACACCCCAAAGACTACATCCAGGCCATGACAAATCTGTTGTTAGTTCTCTTTGTTCTACAGCTGCGGCCAACATTTTCATAAATATTTCAGATAAGAACAGCACAGTAAAAAAAAAATCTGTTTGTTGTGCTTATGCTTTTAAAAGGACTTGCTTGTCAGCTTTCTATTTAAGTCATTGCACATTGATACGGTAAACACAACAATTTTCAAGCGAATATAGTTTTACATCAATTAAGGTCTGTTACTACAGATAAAAACATCTGCATACTGTGTTTGCTGCATATAGGCTTAACTGTAAAGAATTGTCAGAAACCCTTCCATTACTTTCCTTTTGTTTCTTACTTTAATCACATGTATTTTCATATCTGGAGTGAATTTTGTGTCAAATAAACAAAATTCTGAATTGTTGTTGTCAGTGTGGCTTGTTAGAGGTGCAACACGTTCCTAGGCCTCAGTTTCGTCTGTTTTTATTTTTCTGTTATACTATTATAAGTTTGGGTGCATCTTGATGTGGGAGGCTCGTGTCTATTGTGTAATTGATAGAAATGTGATTATTTCAGTTTCATTAGTTCCAATAGCCTTTGGCAAGTAATTATAGTTAGAACTAGAGAGGGTACAATTTCTGGGGAAATTGTAGGGTGTGCTTGCTTGCGTCGGTTGCACAGGGTCCGTTTTTTAATGACATTTTTACAACTGATATTTCTGTATATTTTACATAAAAATGCATACTTATTATTTATAAAGATTACATAGATTTAAAAGCATCTTTTTTTTGCTGCTCATTTACAAATCAAAATACGAGTGAAGTGTAGAATGAAATAGATGTCTTCTCATTTCCCCTGCAAGAGGCAGCCTCATAGCTGAATCTAAACGAATACATTTGGCAGACTGGTGTAAAAATTGACCTAATCTCTGTTACTTAAACGTCCTTTTAAGTTTTTCCCTTCTCGTGATATTTTCCGGCATTTAGCCTACTCATATTGCATTCTGTCATTAATAAAGTACCCCCTTTGAAGATTATTCTACGACGTTACCGGCAGTAGAATATGGAATCGCGATTCAAACAGTACCATCTGCTAACTGAAAATATGCCCCCAAAAACCTAAATAAGCTTGACATTTATTTAGTGGAAAATCGCTCGTTAAAAAGCTCACAGGTAGCGATCATTGTCAGTAACAACGCAAAATGCAATATAGCCCTGTGTGGAGAAGCTGCCCCGGTAAATTGTACTACTACAGTACAGTACTAGACTGGCAGTGCTCGTCTTGGTAGCGATTGCGTTGGTTGAATTGGATGTAACGTTCCGTTGTACGGTTTAGGCTGAAATAAATTATTTTCATGAACAGATGAACAGAACAAAGTTTAGGCTGTGGCAATGAAGTTCAGGTTAGTAGTTAGACGTTTGACTTCCTAAACAGCTGTGTAGTGCTAGATGTTTTTGCAGTGTGTCTCGCGTAGGCTACAGCGTTGCAGTGAGCAACACTGGTTTGTAACCACAGGTAATGATAATTTCACCAACAAATCGTTTACTTGTAATGTAATCCTAAATCCTACAACGAAAATGTATTTGTGAGGAATGTTTATTTTAACGACTGAAAACAGATGCATCATAGACCAATGTAGTATGTGTTGCCCGGGCAACAGAGGCTAATGTCATTATGCTAATGCTTCAGTGAAATTGTAGACTACCGTTTCTGAAAGTAGACGTGGGCCTACTTCCTTAATAATATTAGCTTATATTGTACATTACACATCACAATTGTGTGTCATATCACAAAGTAAAATGAGTAAATAGTTATCACCCTGGCCTCTTTGCTTGTGGCGTTTCTGCAGCTGCCTTGCAGTAAAGCTATAGTTAGCCTAGCTATCCCCCAAGTTAACAGATGCGAAACGAATGTTCTGCTAAAGGTAGTCACGCGTGTTTTCGTGACGTTAGTGACGTTAGTAACGTCAGTGACAGTGGCTAGCAAATTAGCCACCGTTAGCTTCACTTTTCGCCACAAAACTTTACTTGAGCCTAAAACCATGCAATGGAACGTAAATCCCAATACAAGCAACTCAATCGCTA
The DNA here is from genome assembly GCA_023658055.1 of Thaleichthys pacificus. Lineage (NCBI taxonomy): Eukaryota > Metazoa > Chordata > Actinopteri > Osmeriformes > Osmeridae > Thaleichthys > Thaleichthys pacificus. The sequence goes on from CM042858.1 coordinate 151,969, forward strand.
CCAAGACGAAACTTTTGACACCTAGGTTGTCTATGTAGGCCACATATTGACTGAGTTTTAGGGGGGCGAAAATAAACATTAATAATAATAATAATATATATGTGAGAGAACAAAGGTTGTGCTCTCGCCGAAGGCTTGAGCACACCCAATAACATACAGGATCATCTATCAGACGCTCCTATCCAGAGCGACTTACAGAGCGACACGTGACTTTACAGATTGACTTGACCTTTAAGTAAAGTAGTAGCCATTATTTGTTCTGGAAGATGCGACAAGACAAATAGCCGTAAGTTTTAAAACCACTTTGTCATTTATTGAAGATAAAATAATTTAAAACGTTAAGCATATGAGTTAGAACATAGCTCCCGCACAATACAAAAAAATGTGTAGGCTATAAAGTAAAATTGGTGCAAGGCATTTGTAACTATTAAGCAAAATAGCAGGCAGGCATTTGTTTTGGAATATATGACAGTAGCCGATGTTTAAGTGTCAATAACCTATTTGTATTTATTCGACGTCAAATAGATTGAAACCGTAGGCCTATATGTTTTAGAACATGGACCCCGCAGAATACACCAGGATTTTTAATTATAAGGCGAAAGCGCAGTATCCCGAGGGCTTTTCAAAATGCGAAAAAAGCAACTTTCGCAAAAAGGCCAACACGTACGACATTGATGGTAAGAGTATGACAATAATCTTTGTCAATTGTCTATATGTAATCATTTTGATGATTGTCTACTTTTTCGTATTATACTGTGTCAATCCATGTTGTGTGTTTACATTTTAGTTTTATATTTACCGAATTTGGTTTTTCACAGCTGGTGAACTATACTACTTAAGACACAGAGGCACCTCCCGTGCCTCTTCAACGAAGGTTGTGAACGGTGCAGACAAGGCCAACGCCATCTTCATAGAGTTCCATTCAAGTAGCATCGGAGCTCATTGTGGTCAAAGAAAAAACAGAGATGCAATCTCTAAAAGATTTTATTGGCCAGGGATGTCTTCTGACATTGACAAATGGGTATACATCTAGTTTCTAAAAAAATGAAATTCTGTTACCAACAGTAACTTAGGCAAATATAATGGCAAATGGTCATAACTTCTTTTTTTAAATTATTGTCAGTGATAGTTAATAAACATTGTCTTTAGCCCAGTTAAAGATTCCATTCTTCCATTCTCCAGTATTTTGATAATGTTTTCCTCAGGTGGCACAATGTGTGCAATGCCAGTCTAGTAGCGTATCCATAAAACAAGAGGTGGAATACACACCAATCGTGGTATGTCTTCACATTTACATTCCATCTGAATGGGTTGTGTGGTGTGTCAGTTAGTAATGAATGTAATGTATTGAGAGAATATGGGTTTGTCTATTTTTTGTGTCCTTAAGGTAACCCAACCATTTGAGCTGCTTGGCATGAACCTTATAGGGAAACTTTCAATGACCGACGGAGGACACCAATATATTTGTGTCGGCAAAGGAGGTCACAGAATGCATACTAAAATTATTTTACCAGTTTGAGGCCCCAAAACGCATCCTGACTGACCAGGGGAAAGAATTTGTAAATCAAGTAAGTTATAACTGTGTTGCAGCAACTGCATTTTCAGCAGTATTTGTCAAACATTTGTTTAAAGGCTAAATTGATTCAATTAAAACCACAGATCAACCAAAATGTGTGTAAGGCCCTGGAGATCAAGAGGAGTCTCTGCGCACCGTACCATCCCCAGACGAATGGTCTGGTGGAAAAAATGAACGGTACAATACAGAGGTAAAATTCAGTTTAGTTTATTATTCTGTTACTCAAACAACATACAAAACTTTGGTTATATTCTAGCTTAGATCGCCAGACCATTCCATAATCAAACTTCCACCTAGGCTCACTATAGACTTCCTATCACATGGTGTGTATATAAAAGGCATGTTTATATTTGAGTCCATTTCGTTTTTGAGTGATAGTCATTGTTTTGATCACGTCTTTACGGCGATCTGCAAGCTTAAAAAAAAAACCCAACGAATGGGACAAGCACTTGGACGCGGTTATGTTTGGTTTAAGGACCAAAAAACAAACAACCACCAAGTTTTCCCCCTTTTACTTGATGTTCGGTAGAGAGGCACGCTACCCGTCACAGGTTCCAGAGGAATACAGGGTTGGTGTAAAAAAATGCACTTTCTTATTAGTTTATTTTATGGGGAAAGGTACAGACTGTATCCCAGTAAATTGTAATTTATTTCATAAATTACAATTCATCTATTTTGTAGATTGACAACAGTGTTGAGGAGGTGGTCGCTGTAGAGGACCTTACAGAGGAAATGGTAAATCTGAGTGAGGTTCTTCAAACAGCCATGGAGAACACAGCCAAGGTCCAAAAGAGGTATTCCAAGAAAGCCAGACAGCCAGTGGCTGTATTTTCTGTGGGTGACAGGGTTTCGAGGCTCAACGTGAGAAGCCAGCAACGGAAAGGAGGCAAACTGGACCCCAACTTTCATGGTCCTTTCACAATAACAAAAATCGAAGGGAAAAGTGCAGATCTGCTGGAGGACAATGGGACTGTTTTCTCAAAGATAAATGTGGACCACCTAAAGAAACATAAAGAGCAGACCCCTCGAATCCCACACAAAATAAAACCACCACCTGCCACCAGCACGGCACCACCTGCCACCACCACCAGCAGCATGGCACCACCTGCCACCACCACCAGCAGCACGGCACCACCTGCCACCAGCAGCACGGCACCACCTGCCACCACCACCAGCACGGCACCACCTGCCACCAGCAGCATGGCACCACCTGCCACCACCACCAGCAGCACGGCACCACCTGCCACCACCACCAGCACGGCACCACCTGCCACCACCACCAGCAGCACGGCACCACCTGCCACCACCACCAGCACGGCACCACCTGCCACCACCACCAGCAGCATGGCACCACCTGCCACCAGCAGCACGGCACCACCTGCCACCACCACCAGCAGCACGGCACCACCTGCCACCACCAGCAGCATGGCACCACCTGCCACCAGCACGGCACCACCTGCCACCAGCAGCACGGCACCACCTGCCACCACCACCAGCACGGCACCACCTGCCACCACCACCAGCAGCATGGCACCACCTGCCACCACCACCAGCAGCATGGCACCACCTGCCACCAGCACGGCACCACCTGCCACCACCACCAGTACGGCACCACCTGCCACCACCACCAGCAGCATGGCACCACCTGCCACCACCACCAGCAGCACGGCACCACCTGCCACCACCACCAGCAGCACGGCACCACCTGCCACCACCACCAGCACAGCACCACCTGCCACCACCAGTGCCACACTCAGTGGTGTCCAAAAATGTACATACAGAACAATAAAGTTTATCCAAATTGTGCTTTGAAAGGTTCAGTCATTATCTTAATATCTTTTTATAGGTGTTTCTGAGGCTTGGGGAGGCAAACATGCTTATGTCCTGCTCTCCAGAATTGGCCCCTATAAAATTTTGTAAGACGGCTCCAAATAAGGAGCTGGAAAGTGAGGTAAGAGTATGTAGCAAATACTATATTCAGTACCTGTGTGTAATTTTTTATTCAATATTCTGTATCTTGTTGCTTCTAACAAATGATTGTTCCTCTTCGTTTGTGGGTCATGTCAGGCCATCAATGCTTACATGCATCTGCTAGTGCAGAAATACAATAAGCAGCCTACTGTCAAGGCATTCTACATAGACTCCTTTGAAATGACAGCTATTTGGATGGGAAAAAAGTCCAAACTTAAGGTTGGTTGGATCATTCGGAATTGTATTTAATTGTTTTCATGTTTTAAATCTAGCAACTGTATCATTACTATTTATTTGATTCTAGATGGATCCAATGATGTACAAATACATTGTTGGCATTGTGAATGAAAATCACCACTGGACTCTGGTGGTAAGAAGCAAAAAAAGCAGTTTTATCAATTGTATCACAACATCCATTTTTAAAATGCAGAAACATTATATCTAAATATTTTAAATATCTAATTATGTGTGATTGGTATTTACGAACACATATAAATGTAATAATGCATACTCTGTGTCTGTGTGTGTACATGCCTATCTGTCTAAACCTTTGAACAGATTATGCTACCATCCGAGAAAAAAGCACTGTACTTGGACCCATTGGGGGAAAGTGCAAAAAACATAAAAAAAGTGTCAGGACGTGACAAGGTAGAAACTATTTGTAATGTTCTTTGACAATGGTACCATTTTAAAAAAACGTATTAATTTAACTAAAATAAATGTAAAACAATTTAAACATTACCATACTTTCAGATCATTCCTAAGACAGAAGGGCTGCAACATCTCAAGGCTGGCATGTGGGACCTGTCCTCACCCATGCCAGCAGGATGCCACTTCTTGTGGAGCTTTTGTCCTTAAGGTAAGTTTGTGGAAATTAAGTAATAACTAGAAAGGCATTTCCTGCTGAAAATGCAGGAAAAGAGATTAGTTAGTAAAAGAGATATTAGCAGCATCTGCAGAATTAGTAGTTGTAGTAGTGGCATAAAATATAGCAGTATCAGTAGTGGTAGTAGTTGTGTTGTGGTGCTCTTAGTCTTTTAATGAGACGAGTTGACTGAATAGCTTGTCTTGTGTCTCCACTAATCAGCTAATAACAATCACCTGTGTAACGCTACGGCTACACCAAGTGCGGAAATTCTGCCGTGCGGAAATAGAACGTTCACGGAGCGGAGCTTTTATTTAGCCGGCTACACTGGACGCGTCAAAGATTTACATTTAAGATGAATCCGTTATCTGTTTTTCTGTGTTTGTTTATTTATGTTATAAGCCAAAGTTCATCTGCACCCGTTCATCTGGGTCACAGTAATAACATGGGTAAGTATGAAGTCTACAGTAACCCTTAAATCAAACAAGATTCGTGTAACGTTACATTTAAGGCAGACATAGTTACCAAGCAACCACCAACGGACATACTGTAGCTAAACCATTTGATACAAACTAACTAGTTGCAAATGAAACTAGAGAGGGTACAATTTCTGGGAAATTGTAGGGTGTGCTTGCTTGCGTCGGTTGTAAGTTTTTCCCTTCTAGTGATATTTTCAAGCATTTAGCCTACTCATATTGCATATTTCATTAAGAACACCCTTTGAAACAGCTGCAAACCCCCTTTGAAACAAGCTACTGTAACAACGTTGTCACTGGCAGTATGGAATCGCGATTCAAACAGTACCGTCTGCTAACTGAAAATATGCCCCCCAAAACGTAAATAAGTTTGACATTAATGTAGGGGGAAATGGCTACTTCAAAATAAGTTTGCTAGAGGCAAGCTAGCTGCTGTTGCTCCACATTTCACTGATTGTTTGAAAGCGCCGGAAATGAGAACATTTCTTTTGACATAAAGTTTAGCTGTGGCATTGAAGACAGTACTACACACTGCCAGTGGGTGAGCCGAGTCTGACTGAGGCTAACGTCAAAACAAGCCGTGGTGTCACTCAAATTCCAAGTTTTACACAAATCACAAAAATATGCTGACGCGCTGGCTGTCTTCGCAATCGCCATATCTTTATAACACTGCCCTCCTTCTGATTTTTGATGTAGAATTGACCCTGGTACGAAATTAAGAAAATACTCATCAAAGATCGACAAAAGCTGACGCAATCGTCAACGGAGGCTGACGGGGCTCTCACGTAGCAAACCAATCAAAGTTTTTACAGCAACCTACATTAAAATCTCACCTTCTGGCTGTCTTCACAATAGTCATATCGTCATAACATTGCCCTCCTTCTATTTTGTGGTGTAGAATTGACCGAACTATAAAAATACGAAAATACTAAACTACTATGACGCTTGCATGGCTGCCGCCTAGGCAGTCTCACGGGCGACCCGCACTCGCTCAAATTACAAAGACTTTCACAACCTAAATAAAAAATCCGAGATGGCAGTTCCACTCGAAATTGCTTTCTCAACAAAACCCAATGGTTGGTAATTTTGGGGGTTGGCATTTTTCACTCATAATCCAAGCTCCAATTTGCGTGCTAGAACGTCTCTATCACGTAGTATCCATACGTCGTTGCTAACGTGTGCTGACGTAGTGACGTAGGCTAGCACTGCTACCCTTCGTTGACAGAAGACACTTTTCGCCCCAAAAACTTGACCTCAGCCTAAACCGTGCAACGGAACGTAAATCCCAATAGAAGCAACGCAATCGAGACCAAGACGAAACTTTTGACACCTAGGTTGTCTATGTAGGCCAAATATTGACTGAGTTTTAGGGGTGGGAAAATAATAATAATAAGATATATGTGAGAGAACAAAGGTTGTGCCCTTGCCGAAGGCAAAGCACACCCAATAATACATAACGTTGGTGTGATACAAACTAACTAGTTGCAAATGAAATAGTTAGGGTTTTCAGCTTCCACATCAAAGATCAAGATAATATAGTAGTCTGACTAAGTAGGTTATATAGCAAGTTATGTTAAACTTTAGAATTGCAGAGAGGCTAGTTGTAGCTATGAAAGCTTTGCGTTGTTGAATAATCTAACCTCAACAGAGTTGTTTTATTACAGTGCCTGCAGTGAATAGGCGGAAGGCACTTGCCTTACTTCTCATTGTCCAGAGAATAAAAAAGAAGAAACGAACTTGGGTGACTGCAATCAACCAGCGCAGGCGAGAGCAAGGGGCTTTCTACAACCTGGTGGAGGAGTTGCGTTTTAACTCAGAATATCATCGAGCGTACTTGAGAATGACACCATCGTAGATGGACCACATCCTGTCACTTATTGGTGCAGATCTCCAGCGACAGGACACCAATTACAGACTGGCTGTCGAACCAAAGCAAAGACTTGTGGTTACACTGAGGTAGGCTGATGAAGAAAGTGTTTTGTCCGTCTCTTCATAAACGGAGTGACTAAGTTCAGTTGAGTTCTGGATTTAATAAGTATTTATCAATCTGCAGATTGGGAGAGAAAACCAGACCTCTGACAATAAATGACAACACAACACCAGGCTTAGGTCTCAATCATGTCTCTCTCAGCTCTGAAGGCTGGAGGACCATCTTTTATAGGGCACAGGAATGTAAACATAGATAGTGACAGTCAGGCAGTAATGACGTTACAACAGTCTCAGAGGAAGAGATTCACAGCTCCCAACACATGACCACTCAGACTAGAGAGGTCATAGTTGGCGCTCTCCTTGTAGTCATGACAAAGGACGTTTACCCAGTACTTTCTCCTGATCCCAAACATCTATTAACCCTGACACATGGACACAATCTACTCTTATTAATAGCAAGCTTGCATGAGAACATACTAACTAGTATCCAATGACTAGTTCTATTGATTAGTGAATAATGTAAGCACACCTGAAATCGCAATTTCTTCCACAGTCCCCCCTTTTGACGTTTAACGTCAACACAACCATTCATCAACTGTTTATCTGGGGCCTGCTGTAGTGCCTTACATTTCACAAGTTTCATAACATTTAAAAACCTTAACAATCAAACAATACAGTATCTGTTACTACTCAGCACAGCATACATGATTATAGGATTTGAAGAAATATTAGTTAGTACACAATCACAGGTGAAAAGGTACAAAGTCAATGAAGTGAATAGCTTTTTGCTTAGTTCTCAAGATAGGGCTGCCAGAAATGACCTTAACGCTCCTTCTATTTTCCTTGTTCAAAGTTGCATGGTATTATACACTTTGGTGATATTGTGACCTTCGATTCGTCCTAGTAACACAGGCACCCCCTAGGACCTTACAAAATAACTAGCTTATAGCTATTCACTTCATAAGCAAACAGCATAATGACAGTTTATCAACGATACTAGAAACATAGGCATATTTCTCTCCTGGACATAACCACTGGTCATGCTCTCGTGAGCTCAACACATCAGGGTATAGGTCAAACACTGTTCATTAAATTCAGAGTATTTCAAACAGTATAAAAAGTAATAAAGTAACCATCTTTAATTATTGTTAACTGATCTGTGGTCAAGGACAGATCTATTCACATTGCATACAGCGTTGTATATCATTTGGAAAATAGAAGGAGGCAAATGGCCATCTTTATTACATTGGCAAAGTAGTCAGTCTTGGTACATGAGTATCAGACATGTCAATCATTCTCAGGGCAATAAAGTAATCATCAGTCTTGCTTGCTTTTGTCTGTGGCTTGATTTGGGCTACCATAATCTTACTGGCAGCCTTAAGAGAGCCCACTGCACAGCACTGTACACAGCAGGCAGTACACATCTTCCAAGCACAACCCACAATCAGCACAACAACGATTAACATGCCCAATCCAGTGATTCCCATTTGAATAATAGTCGAAAAAGAAACCCCCAACAGAGGAGGTCAGTCAGCACAATTCCAAGTTTCAGGTTCCCCCAAAGCTGAAATTAACTCTTTAATGTGAGCAGCCATACTTTATACATATTAGCAGATTAATCTTGGATAAAAGTACAACAGTCATGACCTATCACAGCACAGTTACCTCCCTGAGCTGACAACAGATAATCCAGTGCCATACGGTTCTGTAGCACTACCTGCTTCATGGCCTTCATCTCAGAAGCAACCGCAGTTAAGGCGTCGGCTGTCTCATTACCAATGGACTCCAACCCTAGTGCTAAGCTCCTAATATCCGTAAAGGCAGTGATAACACCATACACAGGGAGAATGGCAGCTGAAAACGTGAAAAGTGACTGTGTACTATTGAATCCACGTGATGTGATCCCAGCTTCTTAGCATCTGCATTAATAATACTTCTCTTGTGGCGGTGCCACCAATGTTCGGGCAAGGGGTGCAGGGGCAACCCATCTACAGGTCTGAGGGCTCCTACAATAAACCCAAGGTAACATGTTCCTGACCAGTTGGCTGGCAGGAAATAATAAGCACTCTTACCACATGGTGCAATTGTTAGCTGCACGAGGAACCCAAAATGGTGATGCCCTTATACTTACAGGTCCATCTGCAACAGGCAAATCATGCAACAGGCTGTTAGCATACATACCACAGTGTGGTTACATGTATTTTTCCAAATACCTTCCCATAATTATTTAAACATTTAATCAACCATATACTACATCTTCTGTAGTATGCTAAAGGTGTAGGAATAGCATAGTCAGCAACATCAGGAATGTATGCCACCCGCCCAAATGGTATACAGGACAAGTAACATTGAACTCAGATACAATTGAACTTACAAATCATCCAGTAGAGTGTGAGCATACATATAAACCATATCCTTCCATGTATTTTTTTTTCCAACACTCTCACTGTACCACTGTGCCCTACACATAACCATGCAGGTGGGGCATATTCAAGAGATGACTAACTAATTCGACAGAACAGTCATATTTGTTACATCCAACCCTACACAAGGCCACTTCTTGACCTTACACATATCAGCCATTGACAGAGGGACAGATATCCCTGGATAACCTCCAGAATGTTTGGGACTCACCACAAACCCTGCAAGGTCTGTCCCCTCTAATGCTGCGTCCAGTCATTTTTTTTCCGTCCACGGTAAGGTGTTGTTGTACAGATTGTTCTTCATGTGTGCTTTATGATGAATCTCAATGTTCACATCAGTATAATTGGGAGCGTGCAATAGTGACTCTCGGTGTGGCTCATGTATGCGATGTCTGTGGACTTGTGCGTCCAGTATCAGTAAATGTCTGTCAGGTGTGTGCATCAGTATGTCTGGATCTCATCTCTCATCGTAGCTCCGGCAGCGGCCTCAGTTTCCTTGAAACAACCGAGGGCCTCCACCACAGTATCCTCTCGTCCCCATTCTGGGTGCTGTCATCTGCTTCATGTAGAGGCCGGAGGAAGACTGAAAGTGTCTCCCCCTCTCCACGCTCCTCTCTCTGGTTTCCCGTCTGGGTGCTGTCATCTGCTTCATGAATCACACATGGGGAAGAGAGGCATGGTAGCAAGAGCAGCCCCTCTCTGGCTTTCTCCACATGTAACTCACCTTTCGACGTCTTCAACACCTCCGGGTGGGTGCTCTTTGGGACCTCCTTCTCAGCGCCCCTGGATTGGAGTGCTGGATGGCGGGGTCCTGGTTCTGGCTCAAATTGGTCCGCTGGACTGGAACCTGCTCCTGGATCAGCCGCTGCAAACGGGTCTCCACCCCCCTTGGTGTACTCCCGGAGGAGTAACCCAGTGGGGATGAGACAAATGGCAAGTTGGAGGAGGTTCCATTTGGAGGTGCACCTGCTCCTCCACCGGCCCCTGGCTCTCCGTTGGGACCCTCCACCGTGTTGTTCGATGGAGGGGCCATTTTGCAGTGTGTCGCATGGATCCATGTCGGACGACCCTCCACTTTCACCGCTGTGTGAGTCACCAAGAGAACCAGGTATGGACCGGTCCATCTCGGTGAGAGGGCAGTCCTCTGTTTGTGCACTTTCACGTACACATAGTCTCCAGGTTGATAGGGATGACATGGCTCCCCAGCAGGCAGCTTTCACCTGTGAATGCACAACCCTGGCTGCTGTAGTTGGGGCAAAACAAAAGTTTAACATTGTATCATCCATCTGTTTCAATGATAGTGGGGGAGAGACAGGCAATTTCATTGGTCTCCCTAAAACTATCTTGTGTGGGGAAAGTCCATTCCTCCTCTGGGGAGTGGACCTCATGGCCATAAGAGCTAGTGGGAGTGCATCAGGCCATTTTAGGCCATTCTCTTCACATATCTTGGCTAGTTTGTCTTTCAAAGTTCCATTTTGCCTCTCCACTTCCCCCCGCAGACTGTAGGTGGTAGGGACAGTGGAAATGCTGGTTGATCTGGAGCACTTTACAAAGTTCCTGAACAATTTGACCTGTGAAATGTGAACCTCTATCTCTGGACAGTCTTGTGAGGATCCCATATCAACAGATCACATCTCTAATAAGAAGAATCTTGGCTATCGTGGTAGCATCAACTTTCCGACATGGGTAGGCTTCTACCCATTTCGAGAACATGTCAACAATTACAAGTACATACTCAAAATTACAACACTTGTTCATCTGCATAAAATCAATTTGTAAATTAATAAAAGGACCACTTGGTGGTGGGTGGGCTGCGTCTCTTCTCTTTGGTCCCTTTTCGGGATTATGCTGCTGGTAAATATGACACTGAGCACAATGTTGCTCAGCCTTTGTGGAAAAACCAGGTGCAAATCAATCTGTATTTACTATTGAGACCATACCCCCCTTGCTCGTATGGGCACATCCGTGCGCCATGCGAGCCAACCAAGGGAACAATGCACATGGAATCTTTCACACAGCCAACAGATAACCAACCATCCCTCTCAGTGTTATCAGCAGCGGCTTGAAGGTCCACCACAACATGAAGAGAGGGAGTGTGTGTTTCTGGTTGCTGAGACACAAACAAATAGAGACCTGGGACACATCAGAGGATTTTGGCCGCAGCCTTTGCTGCTAAATCACCTCTAGCATTTCCTCTTGAAACATCATCTGTATTGTTAGTATGAGCCTCACACTTAGTAACAATAGCTAGCTTTCTCGGTAGTAGTATTGCAGACAACAAATTATCAATCATCTTTCCATTCTTGATTGCTCCACCTGAGGAGTTAATGAAACCTCTTTCTCGCCATATGGCACCAAAATCCAATCCTAACTCCATATCCATACCTTGAGTCAGTGTGAATATTTACGACCTTGCCTTCTGACAAACAACATGCCCTTGTCAAAGCAAAACTCTGCCTGCTGTGCAGTGCATTGTGGAGACAGTTTACCAGATTCGAATGTCTCACTGTCCGTGCAGACCGCATATCCGGAGTTTAGAGAGCCATCCCATGCTCGGGACAAAGATCCATCTACGTACAACACAAGTTCAGCATTTTCCATAGGTTTGTCAAACATATCAGGTCTGGGTGTTAGCACTTTATCGACAACCATCTCACAGTCATGTGGTTCACCATCATCAGGGGTGGGCAACAATGAAGCTGGATTCAATGGGGAGCATCTATGGATTGTAATATTACTTTGAGTCAACAATTACAGTTCATACTTTGTAGCTCTAGTGGCTGACAGGTGTTGAGTTTTGGTGCGTAACAGAAAAGCACTTACTGCGTGAGGAACCATCACTGCCAAGGGCGACCCCAGCACTATATCTGAAGTTGCTTCCACACATGTTGCTGCAGCACAGACTGCTCGTAAGCACAGGGGGAAACCTGCTGCCACAGTATCTAAAGAAGAACTCACATAGGCAATAGGCCTCTTAAGATTACCATGCTGCTGGGTCAGTACACCCTGGTGTAGTCTGGCAGACCGAGAGCTGGCGCCTGGGCCAAGGCCTGCTTGAGAGATACAAATGATTTATCAGCTTCAGTTTTCCACAACAATTGAGTATCAGTCTCCTTCCTTAAATCAAGGAGAGGTCTAGCCAACACAGCATAATCAAGGATCTACTAACGACAATACCCGGCTGAACCTAGAAAAGACTTGAGTTGTTTTGGTGTTCTAGGCTTCGGTATCCATCGGATGGCCTCCACTCTCTCAGGCATCAATAGACGCTCTGTACCTTTGAGTGTATGGCCCAGATACTTGACCTCCTAAGACCATAACTGCAGTTTTGCCTTTGAGGCCTTGTGGCCCTTCTCAGCCAGTGCCTGTAGCACAGCAATAGTGTCCTGTTGGCAGGAGGCAAGATTCTTATAACATATCAAAAAGGTAATCAATATACTGCACCAGAGTAGAGCTGGCTGCTAAGGTGACATCCTGGAGGTCCTCTCGTAATGCTTGACTAAACAACGTAGGTGATTCAGTGTACCCCCGTGGTAGAGCTGAAATGTATACTGGACCTGGCGAAACGTGAATGCAAACAGATACTGGCTCTCTTCTGCAATGGGAACACAAAAGAAAGCAAACAACAGTCATTCACAGAGCTAGAAAGTAACAGGGTTACTTGCTAAGTATCGTAACAGGGTTAGGCACAACAGGATGTATAACACAGGCATTACCTGCTTATAAACCCATAATAAACTTCCAAGTATTTTATTAGCCTTAAAGGATCAAATTGACCTTAAGTCTACCTATGACTCCTTGTTTCAACAAAGCATCAATAACTGGGACAATACCTTTCCCTACTTCTCTATTACTAGCATACTGAGGTACAGTTCTCAAGAGTCGTACTACAAACAATGATAACAACTGGGGTAGCATTCTTAATGCGCCCAATATGATTAGCGTGTGTGGACCACAGGAGCTCAGGCCCAGCTTCTAGCAAGGCCACATCTGCGGTCGCTAAAATCTCTGCATTCCACTGCTGGGGGATGTGTATGGGATTGCTAGGCCAAGTGTTCTTTATCCTAAGGAATAGATAAGAAAAGTCAATAGTGCATTTCATTTCGGTTCAGTTTGCACAACAAATTCCTTTCCAACAGATTTACTTGTTACTTACTATTACATAGTTGAAAGAAATACATGTTCATCTTTCAAAGATCCATCTACTGTATTCACCTATAAGAGCTAACTGACAGTTGTGTCCACAGAAAACCCCAGAAACTACCACTATCATCTCATTGATTTGGGTACTGTATACTGTTGAACTGACTAACCTAGTAGCTCTGTGTCTTACTTGAAAAAGAGAAGCCCTCTGCCTCCCCTATTCTTGATTATTATGTTTTTTTTAGAGGACTCTTACCTCAAGGATTTGAACCTATTTTTTGTCTTTACTTTAGAGGACTCTAACCTCAGGGACTCTAACCCTATTTTTTTAGAGGACTCTAACCTCAGGGACTCTAACCCTATTTGTTTTTGTAAAAACAATTTTTTTTACATATTATTATTCTTTCCGTAAGACATTCATTTGCAATGTCATTAATTTCTCAACTTTCTTTCCTGCATTCTCCTGCATCAAAGAGATATGTCAAACAATTATGTTTGACATAATCCATAATCATATCAACTGTTTTGTTCTCCCAATGTAGAACCTGTTTCTTAACTTCTACCTGGAGTTCAGGAAGCAATCCACATATGAACACATGACAAAGTGGCATGGGGCTGCTGTAAAACCAGAATGTTTTTTATTTATTTATTTTTTAATCCTAGTAAGTCTTTCCAGATCATCTGTAGGATCCTCATCTTTTCTGTTTGCGATCATACACTTTGCTCCAGTCAAGCAACACCCCTCCAGTATTACTGCCATTAAACACCATCAGAAATCTATGCTTTAAGTTTTCTCAACATACCGGGCTGGAGTTCACCCTCTAACCCTTTATTCAAATCAATAAAAGTAGGAAAATGTAGGCATTGATAGCTAGTTGCAAATCTCTTAGAAAATTGCTGAGTCCTCTCATGTCAGAAAATCCCTTTCCTAGCTCTCTCAGCATGGGCGATAAAGGTACATAGGCTATCATACATCAGGACCTGGATATGCACACATAGGGTTCATTGATACCTGGGGGTTCAACTGATAGTTACAGGCCTTCCTGATTAACCTCACCCATCATTTTTGCTGTGATATGAACCTCAACCTTCTCTTGTAGGTTCTGTTCTGGCTGCACCTGACCCGCTGCTTCCCTTAATAATGCATTTTCCCTGTCTCGGGCTCTTCTCTGCATATCGTCGGTAAATAGGCTACAAATCTTAGGTAGACACTCTTGTTTCCCTTGAGAATTAGCGCTACCTTCAGCCTGTTTCACAACTACTGACTTCTCACAATTAGTTTTGGCACTGTTAGTCTGTTCAAGCAACTTCATGTTAACATGTTAAAGCAATGTCTTGAGTTCCCTCACTTTATGACTTTGTTCAGTCTGATCACGTTTTAACATGACTCCCAGACCCTCTGTCTCTCAAACTGCTCTAGTTCAATTCTAGCAGCCTTTTGTTTGTCTCGCTCAAACGTTCTAACTCACTTTTCTGTTCATATTGTCTCTGTCTCAAGACGCTCCGGCTCATTTCTTGCTTCTCTATCAGAATCAGTTTTAGCTTGATCTGACTGTATTTTCTCAAGATAGACAATGCCACGTCGTCTCGTAGCTTCAGTTAACCATATCATAAACATTGGCCAGCTGACAAATTGTTTACACGTCCGACTTGTTTCCTCGTCTTTCAAAACCGCTTTTAAACTCATATTTTTTACGTCAAACGTTTCCTCCAATGGAAAACAATGTGTCAGATCATGATTAGTCCACGCATGCCATTTCTCAATGCTTGACACTGCTGGAATTCCATGTACATCAAACATATATCGGGCTGGACTGTTCTCAGGTAACAACGTCTCTATCTTTCTCGCAGTGGAAGCTAAATTACCCATACTGAATTACAATGTAGGCTATCTGTAACAAAATCTCATAACGGTATGAAGCCAACTCTATTAATTTACTGCAGCAAGAATCACACAGCACTTTAGAACAGTCATAAAATCACATAGCATTTTAAAACGGTCACATAGCACTATTGAAGAATAAAAGAACTACAATATAACTCGCTAGTGAACTACAAATATGGCCTTTTTTTCAAGCCAAACTATCCTCGCCTTCCGGGCGCTCAATCATGGGACGCGCATACAAAAAAAATCTCAACTTGGGAACGCGCCTACAATAATTTCCACAACTCCGTTACGTCATGAGTAACAAAATAACCACAATTCATGCTTAAGAGAGACGAGTTAATCCATAAACTGCCAGTCTATCTTTCCCTCCGTATTTAATTGTGTCCCTCGCTGATCATTTAATGCCAAGTTTGTCAGTTAAAATCCTAACTGTCCCTTTACATTGTCAAAGTATCCCTAACTTGTTTAAAACCACTTTACCCTTAAAAGTTGGTCTCTCGCATAAAGCCTTTGACCCTGATACATTATGACCGCCCACCTACTGTGCTTGGTCTTAAGAAAAGCCCAAAACAAAACTTAATACAGTTACAATTCAAACCAAAATTAAAGTTCCTCTAAGATCTCTGTTCAAAAGAGAAAAACCCAGCACAAAACTTAATACAGTTACAATTCAACTTAATACAATTCAAACCAACATAAGATCTCTGTTCAACTAAAGTTTTCAGCTGTAAACATGCATTTTAAAAGAAACACATACCTTTCCTTGTTTGGTTCACCCCTGGTCTGTATCTGTAAAACCATACTCTCTGTTATCAGATCCTTTTCCCCAGATCAAGAGTATGGGACGTATTCTCTTAACAGATCCTTTGCCTCAGATCAAGAACACAGATTGTTTTACATACTTTTACATACTTCACACGACCAGAGTTCTTGTACGCTATCAGAGTTTGCCAACTCTGACCTAGACAAAGTAAAAATAGCAAGTCAATTAATGACCCAAATTTACTAAACCAAAACTCTAATATTATCTTCCTCCTGTTGAGGCCTAGCAGACTCGGGTCTGCTAAGACCAGGCTCCCAACTGAACGTCACAATAAAAGGTTCTTAAATTGTTTACGTTACCAGCATCGCAGAGGGACAGCAGGCGCACCAAGCATAAAGCAGTCCGTGAATGGGGTTTTGGAAAAGGATCCCCTTACCATTTAGTTTTGTGCACCACGGTTTCTGCTTTATACTGGTGCTGCCGTGGGTCTCTCCTGGATCTGGTTCTGCAATCCTGCCGCTCGACAACGCCAATTGATGAAGAAAGTGTTTTGTCCGTCTCTTCATAAACGGAGTGACTAAGTTCAGTTGAGTTCTGGATTTAATAAGTATTTATCAATCTGCAGATTGGGAGAGAAAACCAGACCTCTGACAATAAATGACAACACAACACCAGGCTTAGGTCTCAATCATGTCTCTCTCAGCTCTGAAGGCTGGAGGACCATCTTTTATAGGGCACAGGAATGTAAACATAGATAGTGACAGTCAGGCAGTAATGACGTTACAACAGTCTCAGAGGAAGAGATTCACAGCTCCCAACACATGACCACTCAGACTAGAGAGGTCATAGTTGGCGCTCTCCTTGTAGTCATGACAAAGGACGTTTACCCAGTACTTTCTCCTGATCCCAAACATCTATTAACCCTGACACATGGACACAATCTACTCTTATTAATAGCAAGCTTGCATGAGAACATACTAACTAGTATCCAATGACTAGTTCTATTGATTAGTGAATAATGTAAGCACACCTGAAATCGCAATTTCTTCCACAAGGCCAACACACCAGCCTTTGCCATGATTATTATCCATGGGCAACTAGTAAAAATAATAGTTTAATTATGTATGTAGACATTATATTTACAGCTCTTGGTAGCATGTTTGTTAATGTCACAACTAAGTGACAAAATACACTATTAAAGGGGTTTTGGGGAGACAGCAGGGTGGTCCTCAATGGGCTTCTATTTGGAGGCTCAAGGCCCAGGGGGGCATTGCACCGCCTTTACTTACTCCATTAATTTCAGACAAACTGCATGGGCTTAGGTGTTGACAAGTTACAGAGAAACACAAAGGAAATACTGATTTACAAAGTAAATTTATTGATCTATAGGTCTGTAAAGTGAGGGATGGGTGAAGGCACAGTACTTTCACCACATTCCCCCCAAGTCTCCTCACTTCTTGGTCTGTACCTGTGTAACTGTGCATGCAAGGGTGGTGCATATAATCCTTGAATACCGGGTGGCTCTGGTGGGATTGCTGGGATGTCTGATCCCATGTCATTAGACCAGGGCCCTGCATCTGCGCCTGCCGGTGCCCTTGATCCAAGTCATGGACACCCTGGAGACTTTCTAAGAGGGCAATTTTTGCCCTTAATTTACCCCAGCCACTTAATTTATTTAACAATGGCACCAGACTGAGGGCAAAATGCAACATCTCATCCTCTTCTTGTGGCACACGATGGAACATTGGTTGTGGAGGCTCCTAGACCATAGCCAGCAGCCTATCCTCCAATGACACCGCTGGTGCTGAGGCCCTCTTGCGCGCGGCAGGTCTGTTGTAGGGCTGCTTGATTATGGAAAAGAAATGATAATCACGATTATTTTAATCAACATTGAAATTACAATTATTTAACACAATTATTTATTAGATTTGGAAAACAATTGCACAGCCCTACCCTGCTGGTTGAAGAACCAGGTTGAAAATGTTGATCAGCTGACTGTTGGTCATTTTCATCCCGCACATCCTCTCCATGGCTCAGGTCCAATGCCTCCCAATCATCCACATCAACCTGGTCTAGGCTGCTTCTAGAGCTAAAACATAAATTAAATGCACAACCATTTATAGTCTAGGTAAATGTATGCTGATTCTTGAAATGAGAAAAATATTTCAGTTCTTTGGAACTTATGCCATATGTAAAATAGTGTGCTGGGTATCAGTGAGCCATCACTGCCTTTCAGTGTTTGCCCTGTACCTCCTGGGTTGAAGGTGGGGAACAAGGAAGGAAAGGGCTTGGGAGTATTTCCACTCCTTTTGGGGTCCTGCTGCCGATCCACTCCGTGGTTGAACGTTTTTTTTTTTAAATTGGTCCCTTAGGTCCCTCCAGCGACCTTGGCACTTCACAACTGTTGACATAAATTGCCAGATAATTGAATAATATTTTTTTTAAATCAGTAACAATAACTCATGTATGTTGCACACCAGTTAATTAACAAATTATCTCTTTTCCTACAGATTCCTTGCCACCGGAGAGTCCTTTAGGAGTCTGGCTTTTGCCTACAGGCTAGGACGCAAAACTGTGGCAGACTCTGTCTATATGATATGTAGGGCAATTGTTATCAAGATGATGGAGACACAAATGCCGAAACCAACAGAGGCAGCATGGAGGGAGATTGCAGAGGGCTTTTGGGGAAGATGGCAATTCCCAAATTGCATCGGAGCCATAGATGGGAAACATATAGTCATCCAAGCTCCTAAAAAATCATGTAGCCAGTTTTTTAATTATAAAAAAACATTTTCAATAATTTTGATGGCATTAGTGGATGCAGATTCAAGATTTAGAATTATTCAAGTTGGTGATTTTGGCCGTGCTAGTGACGGTGGGGTGTTCGCCAATTCAGCACTGGGTAGGGGAATGAATGAAAGAAGATTAAATGTGCCAGAAGACGCCCCCCTGCCTGGATATGGTCAGCACGGTGATGTTCCTTTTATGATGGTAGGGGATGCTGCGTTTCCTTTAAAACGCTACCTTATGAGACCCTACCCTGGCAGCAACCTTTCAAGGCCAAGGAACATCTTTAATTACAGGCTATCAAGGGCAAGAATGACTGTGGAGTGTGCGTTCGGCATTCTTGCTGCCAGATGGAGGGTGTCCCATAAAAGAATATGCATGCTGCCGTGTCGTGTGGACACAATAGTCATGGCAGCATGTGTGCTCCACAACTATTTGCTCAACCCTAGGGACAGAGAGCTGATAGAGAGTCAAAGGGATGGAGAAAGCAGTCTAGAGAGTGTCAGACACATGGGTGGCAATAGAGGACCTAGGGAAGCCCTTCACACTCGGGAGTTGCTCTGTGAATTCTTTAACTCCCCAGAAGGAAGTGTAAATAGTGTACATAATGTGTAAATAATTTTGTTTAATAAGTTTGGATGAAATGATGAACATTGTACATATATTTTTTGTAAATATATATTGACTATAAACAGGGCAATATCTCTGCCCCCCCCCTCTCTCTCTCTCTCTCGCTCTCTCTCTCTCTCTCTCTATGTCTGTTTCCCTGTCTCTCTCTAGACATTTTTAGTTTTGAATGTATTTTCATTAAAGCTTTCTTGTTGACAACATGATTCATTTAAGTTCAGTTTCTACTTAAGAATATATATTCTCAGAATTAGCACTAGATTAAGTAACACAATTTAAAAGTAATACTACACAATGATTTGAGGAATGTCCACTATTGGCCAGTTAAATAGCTGCTTACTCACCAGTTATCCCAACTGCCTCCGAAACAGCCCTCCATCCGGCATCTCTTTTTCGTTTGTCCTTGTATTTGGGGTCACCGTGGTCGTAAAGCTCTCTTCGTATTTCAATTTCATGTATTAATATAAAGTCATCCATCCTGAACACTGTCAACTATCTTATTATTTACTATTAACACTTGAATCTACTTACAAATGTTGTATCTTCAAATAAAAAAGCTAAGTTTAAATCGTTAGAAACATTTAGTCATTTAGCAGACGCTCTTATCCAGAGCGACTTACAGTAAGTACAGGGACATTCCCCCTGAGGCAAGTAGGGTGAAGTGCCTTGCCCAAGGACACAACGTCAGTTGGCATGACCGGGAATCGAACTGGCGACCTTCAGATTACTAGCCCGACTCCCTCACCGCTCAGCCACCTGACTCCCCTAGAAACGTTAAATCTCCATGGAAACGGCTCTCGAGGGTTTGGGAAATAATCTGATTTATTGCTTCTTTCATTATTTACAGCAACATATATAATAATCGATTACATTTCATAGATTTATTACCAGACTCGATGTAAAAAGGGCCACGCAAACCTTGCGGAAAATAATAAAAATAGAAGCCAGTCTATTTATACATTTTCCGCACGGAAATTTCGTTTCCGCGTCTGGTGTAGCCACTCTCATTGCTTACAATGTATTAGAACTCTGCTGAGTCCACACCGCGTCCGCAAAGCAAAATTTCCGTGCTTGGTGTAGCCACGGCGTAAGAGACTGAGTGGCGCTTGTTTGTGTGGTTGCCACGGTGATGGTGCAGCTATGAATGCTAACGCGCTGAGGGCAGAGAATAACAGAAATTTAGCTAGAATCCACACCTCAAACAAGTTAACCTAGACGCAAAACTATACTTCCATTCCAAAAAATAAGGATATTTTCAGAGACCCAAGACTCTGTCGAAACCAGAGATGTCTTTTATATTTCTGTGCGGTCAGAAATACGACTCTACCGGCAGTTTCTAAATATTGTTCTTTTTGCTTTCTCTGACGATTTTGTCACCAGATTTGCATTGGTCTCTATGGGGCAAGAGTTGGACTTTGTCTCGCTTTCGTGGGGCTCTGAACAAATGTGTACGTCTGTTGGATTCAACAGACAACTGTCTACGACCAGCACAAAATTAGCTATCTATTGATCCAAAAACGAAGCATGAAGAGCGAAAATTGTGGCAATGCTGGCAAACTAGAAATATTTTTTCAACGACATCCGAAGCTCCCCTCCACTCTAAGCGTTTCAGTCTGCACTCTAGGCTTTCACGTACACACCCATGTAAATCTCAGAAACGGCTTGAAAAAGTCATGAAACATAATCAGTGATATTGAAAAAAGTTGAATAGATATCAAAAAGCTGAATTATTCAAAAAATAGTTTAGGGTTTTGTCAACATTTTAAAGTTTAAATGGTGGCACTAGCTGAAAGATTGAGGAAGAAGAAGGATTTGGAAGTTGAAGAAGTTTAAAGAAGTTTGAGAGGATTTGAAAGAAAACTCCATTGGAAACCCATGTTAAAAATATGATGAATATTGATTTATATAAATTCAAGCATAAGAGGTACAAAGCTGAAAAGTCATAGCACCCATGGCCTGAAACTGCTGAATTTTTTGATAGCTGAACGGTTTTAATAGCTGAAGATTTGAAGGCGCTGAAAGGTGCCACGGAAGAAATTGAATAATAAGTTGAACTAGAAACGGCTGTTCCTGCGAAACAGCAGTGAGAATGCTGAAAACCTGAATGGGGATAGCTGACCATGCTAAAAAAGCGGAAAATTGTGAACATTTTGTAGAAAGTTATAAGCTGAAGCGCCTGAAAGGTATTTTTGAAAGGGGCTGGAGCTGGACAAAGGTATAAAACTACAGAAAAGAGAAGAAAAATGCAAAAAGAGAAAGAATTCTGAAGAATTTGAAAATTTAGCAGAAAATTATTTGCTGGAGTTTCAAAAGGCCTGAAATGTATGTTAGAAAGGACCTGCAGCAAGATGAAGGCAGAAAAGTACAGAAAAGAGAAGAAAAATGTAAAAGTACTGGCAGTTGGAAGGTACTGCTGTGAAATGTATTTTTGAAAGGACCTGGAGCAAGATGATGGCAGAAAACAGAAGAAAAGAAGAAGAAAATGCAAAACAATAAGGGCAAAAATTCAGAAAGATGAGCTGCAGGATAATGTGAAAATTTAGCATAAAACCAGTTGCTGAAGTCTGGGTTGAACGAATTTGAAGGTAAAAGGACAACACTGGAATGACTTGAACTTGCTGGAAAAACGTAGCAACCGTTGGTCATTGGCAACAGACTGGCAACATTGCTAACCTAGAATCTAGGTTTCAGGTTCAAGGTGGAGGAGAAACTAATCATGTGTGCCTGCACACCCAGTCCTGTTCAGACACTGAATTCAAAGATGACATAAAAATAAAAACTTTTAAATTCAATCACGTCACATTACGTGACTTTGTTGGTTGTGCAACTGCAAAAGCTACTTGAACTCAGATTAAAATGCTGCTGCAAAAAAAGATGAACTACAGTATTGTGGGTATTAAATAAGATCATGCTACATCTAACCAGCGGATCATTTCTTGCAAGTGTGTCAAAGTGGTATTTGTACAGACTGTATTAACACCGTAGGCGTGAACAATGCATGCATCGTCATCTAGCCGAAGCGAAGCTAGAGAGAGGATGCATTGGGAGATTTCCTACAGTAAGCTAGATACTGCTTCAAATTGAAAACGGAGAAGATATTTGAGTAAAGACAAGTTACTTAACATCTGTGTTCAATATCGTCAATTAAAAGTAAAAACTTTCCAGTTACGAAGCGTTTGTTACCCCAGCCCCGGTTTGGCTGTTCGTGACGGTCAGCTATGACAGTCTTGAGCCTCGATTTTTGCAGATTTCTGTGAAACATGCTCAAATAAAAACGATCTACCTAGATTATGTACACTTTAAGCTCAATGTACATACCTTGTTTGGCCAATTTGGTCGATTGTGGAAAAGAAGTCGAACCGTTTTTAGTTATGGAGAGCCATCTCGCTAGCTCGACTATAGGAGAGAATAACAGAAATTTAGCTAGAATCCACACCTCAAACAAGTTAACCTAGACGCAAAACTATACGTCCAATCCAAAAAATAAGGATATTTTCCGAGACCCGAGACTCTGCCGAAACCATAGATATCATTTAAATGTCTGTGCGGTCAGAAATACAACTCTTGGCAGTTTCGAAAACGTGTACCCAATTCTGCTTTCATGGTGCTTGTTTGTTTGGTTGCCACGGTGATGGCGCAGCTGTGATAGCTAACGAGCTAGGCAGAGAGAAAAACGAACATTTACCTAGAATCCACACCTCAAACAAGTTGACCTAGACGCAAAACTACAGGTCCAATCCAAAAAATAAGGATATTTTCCGAGACCCAAGACTCTGCCGAAACTAGATATGTCATTTATATGTCTATGCGGTCAGAAATATGTCTCTACCGGCAGTTTCGAAATCGTCTTCCTTCTTGCTTTCTCTGACGGATTTTACCCACCTCTCCATTGAAGTTAGTGAGAGAATTTGAAAGGCTGCTCTCGCTTCAAGGCTCATAGCTGAAAATCTGTAAATGTGAGCTCTTTAGTAGTTACATTGGCTGAAAGAGGACACATTTTCCTACATTTTAAGGTATAACTTGTTTCTGTAAGTTAAACTATATGAACGTTAGAGGAATTTGTTTGACGATTTAGTTGAATATCAGAAAAAGAACAGCAAGCAGAGTGTGCCACTCTGCTTGCTGCTCATTCATAAAAATCAAGAAGGAGCAAACATTTTAATGTATTTCAAACTGTCATAATTCAATATTTGAGAAAGCTGAATCATTTGGGAATAGCTGAATGTCTTGTGAACATTTTAAAGGTTGAATGGTGTCTCTAGCTGAAAGTATGCTGAAGTAGTTACGTTTGAAAGAGGAGGAAGCTTTTTAATGATTTGAAAGGATTTACCATTACTTTTAATGGGAGAATAATTTGCACAAAAAACTTAATGTCTTAAAAAGTATAAAAGTGAGAAATACCAAAAGTCATAGCCATCATCTCCTGAAGGAGCTGAACGTTTTGATACAAAAATTGTAGGAATCGGTGAAAGTATGCAGGACGAGTTAAAGGCCAAAAAACGGCGGAAGAACTAAGAAGTTGGAAAAACAAGAGTGAGAATGCTGAACAGCATTCTCACAACTAGAAAGGCATTTCCTGCTGAAAATGCGTTGGAATGCTCAAAGATTAAATTATTTTTCTTAAATTGCAGAAAATACAGAAATGAGAAAATACCCGCAAGCTGAAATGAATTTCAAAAATGTGTGAGTCACACAAAAGAGGCAGTGTGGAAACTGAACTGCATCATCTAAAAACGCTAAGAGCTGCAATGCGGGAGAAGCTGAAAGCTGCATGAACTGTTAAACAGAAGAAGAAGTAGAAGTATGAATATTGATTTATATTAATTCAAGCATAAGAGGTACAAAGCTGAAAAGTCATAGCAGGAATGGCCTGAAACGGCTGAATTTTTTGATAGCTGAACGGTTTTAATAGCTGAAGATTTGAAGGCGCTGAAACGTGCCACGGAAGAAATAGAATAAGAATATGAAGAAGTTGAATAAAGATTCAAAGAACAATACTTGGAATGCTGAAGCAGCATTCCAACAATAAAGATTCAAAGAACAATACTTGGAATGCTGAAGCAGCATTCCAACAATAAAGATTCAAAGAACAATACTTGGAATGCTGAAGCAGCATTCCAACAATTATGTATATATTTACTTACTGAATAATGCTGATAGTATGGAAACAGCACTTGTAATACTGCTGGGTAGAAAAAACTTTTTCTGTGTATACATTTGTTTTCCAGTTTGCAGAATGTGTTCTAAGGGAGGAGCCTATTGCATTTTCGAATGCAACTCGTGAGGTGACTGACATTAGGTGGCAGATAGCTGTCACTCTCCTCCAGAACACTGGTATGTAAATTCAGAGATTGTTTATTCATCTCTAGTTTAATATATGTGGATGTTCTCTTGTATATCTTTGATTAGATTGCAAACAGTATTTACTATTTACTGTGTTTGCTAACACAGTAATATAGAATTATAGTACTATATATCATATAATACTGCTAAAATATAGAGTCTGTTGCCATTTCATTTTATAGATGACCTCAGTCAACTATGCCACCTATGTGGGGAGGTGGACAGTCTGGATGGAGACACTAACTGGGTAAGTTAGTAGCTTGTGAACTGGTATTGAATACAATACTTTTTCACTACTATACACATTTATAATGAAGCACATTTATAATGAAGCATTGGTATTGGTGCCAGTTTTTGCCATTCCTAATGTTCGATCATTCATTATCATTCCACAAATTTGTCTTAACATTCATCCAAAATCTCAGGTTGGCTGTGACAGCTGCCGCAGGTGGTTCCATCTGGGTTGTGCTCGGATCAAGCTGACAGAGGACTACATCTGTGCTGCCTGCCGTTAACAGCCCTGACCTGTTTTCATTTCGTTTCAGTTGTTTAAACTCTTATTTAAAATATTCCTATTTATTTATTCTACCTTTTGTTAAATATATCGTTATAGTTTTTTGTTTAAAATAAATGTGATGGAACCACTCAAAATGTCTTTTTGTCTGTTTTTCACTAGCCATTCACAAAGGGAAGGTCCTGGCTTATCAGGTACTAAAACCAAGCACTGTACATTGCAAGTTAGAAGACACAAACTAGGCTGTGGGAAGCAGGATCTATAAAATGGATATGATTGTAAACACAAAACAGTTGTGTGGCAAGTAGTTTACTGAGAGGGAAATAGAAGTTGAATTCTGGTAGGAGGGACCTGTGAGCAGGGGCCTTTTTTATATAGCCTACATTTGTAAAATAATGTAGCTATACTCATTTACCAGACGATTATATGCCAATTAATTGGCATATAGTGCATTTAGTAAGTATACCTGTAACAGCAAGTACAACGTAATCAAGAATCAGAAGTGAATAGTTCTACTAAAAGTGATTAGTATAAATGAATACTAAAGATGCTCGCTTTTACCAGACAGTGACATAACAGCAACTACATAATTCACATATTACCCTCATTCCGATAATAGGACAGTGTAGCACAACATCGACATCAACATCGTTTTTCAAGTGCAGCTCCAAAGTACGTCTATTTTCTTGAGACAATCATTCGGACTTTACGAGTAGCACGACATACAAATCGTATAGGCTCTCAAGTGCAGCACAACATAACTTATATTTTGATGAAACATGAATTAAATAGCCTACTAACAGTTTCCTCAAAGCCTAAGAATCGCCTCGGTTCGTCAAACTACAAGTAGCAATACGCTAGGAAGGCAGTGCGCGTTCACGCGTAGGGGAGTGGGATCCTGCGGGGGAGTGGGAATTTGGTCCAACACCGGCCCTGCTGTACCCGGCCAGGCTTTACGTCAAGCTGGAGTCGGGAGGTAGGAAACACCTTCCCACGGCAGCTGAGGCTGAAGCCTTCATCGCTTCCTTGCCACCGCAGAACACCTAAAATCGTAGTTTGCCCAAAATCCATGCGATGAGGATGGCAGGCCAGAGGGCGGAGAGGTAAGAGACTTTTTTTTTTTTTTTTTTCAAGAGACTAACATTTTGCGAGCTGGCAGCGATGACTGCGGCGTGGTACAGATTTGTAAAAAATAAATAAAAAATGGTACATGAGTATTTTCTTTTTGTGTTTGTGATGTGTGTTTGTGTTTGGTTGTTCCGAGTGTGCTTGCGGCTGTCGCCGTGTCAATGTATTTATGTAATCCCAGAAAACTCCATGATTAATTGGTACTGTTTAAATTATGGGTTTTAATGATTTCAATATTGTTGGAGATTCTCAACACTGCATTGATATGGGTGGCAATATTACTTGCAATGTTCTTGACCCTGATAACTTAAAACCATTAAATGATATATATAATTATTCATTGTTACATTTAAACATCAGAAGCCTAAACAAACATCATTCTGATTTAGTTTCCTTATTGTCTAATTCAAGTTGTCATTTTGATGTTATTGGGTGTAGTGAAACCTGGCTAAATGACTTCTCATATGTGGATTTACTTAATCTCGATGGGTACAATCTACACATTAAGAATAGACCTAATAGAACAGGCGGAGGGGTCTGCCTCTATGTTAAGAACAGTCTCCAAGTAAAAACCTGTGATCTTTACCTAGAGGATGACCACTGTGAGTCTTTATTTATTGAGATTAACAATAATGACAAAATATTTACTGTCGGTGTACTTTATCGCCCACCAGACTCTGCTCTTGACACCTTTTACCGTAAACTGGAAGATATATTTCATAAACTGAATAAGCAAAAAAAAGACTGTATACTCCTTGGTGATTTTAACATTGATATTTCCAAGGAAGATGGGGTAAAACATGACTTTATGAACACACTGCATTCCTCCTCTTTCTTCCCCACCATTAATAGATTTACTAGAGTTACACCAACATCCAAAACTATTATTGACAATATCCTTACTAATATTCAAAATACCAAGTTGGTGACGGGAGTCGTGCAGTCTGATATTACAGACCATTTTCCCATTGTAATATTTTTTGGCTCTGGGAAATCGTTCTCTCCCCCACTCTCTAAAATTAAATCTAAAATCCTCAACCAGAGAACTTTACAGCACCTAATTGTTAATTTACAGACCAAATCGTGGGACTCTGTCTATGACAGTGGGACTCCTGATGCAGCATATGACAGTCTGATAAAGATAATTCAAGACTCCATCATGGACACAATCCCTGAGAAGACTGTCAGATGCAGCACTACTCTCCAGAACCCTTGGATTACAAAGGGAATTTTAAAGTCTATTAAATATAAAAGTAGGCTTTATAAATCCTACATAAAAAAACCTTCTAGCTTAAATAAAGAGAAATATATTTCTTATAAAAATAAACTAACGCAGATCATAAGAAAGAGCAAAAGAAGCCATTACGCTGAACTCTTACAAGCATCACAGGGGGACTGTAGGAGGTCATGGAATGTGTTAAATGAAGTCCTCAACAGGAGACATAAACCTACTACTCTGCCTGACTTTGGTGATGCCAAAGATGATTTTGTACAGAGTTTTAATAATCATTTTGCCTCAATAGGTGTAAATCTGGCTAAGAATATAAGTCAACCTCAGGGTGTCACCTTCAAGCATTTTCTTTCTGGTAGCTACATTAACTCATTTTTCATGATACCGACAGATAGTACTGAGCTCCTCAAGATAATTTTGGACTTGAGGAGCTCATACACCGCTGGTGTGGATGGAATATGTAGTAAGATCATGAAAGCCATTGCAAATGTGATGGTAGAGCCACTGGCTCACTGCATCAACCTTTCTTTACTTACTGGCACTGTACCTAAAATGACAAAAATTGCTAAGATAATTCCTATTTTCAAATCGGCCGATAGAAATGATATGAGCAATTACCGGCCCATATAAATCCTACCCACTTTCTCCAAAGTAATGGAGAAAGTAGTATACACCAGACTTAGTGGCTATCTTCAAAAACTGGATATTCTTGTTCCCTCTCAATACGGTTTTAGGAAAAAGAGTACAACCTCTATGGCAATACTTGACCTAATAGAACAAATAAATGACTGCATTGAAGAGGGAAAATGTGGTGTTGGTATCTTCTTGGACTTATCAAAAGCCTTTGATACCATTGACTTTGATATTCTATTGTATAAATTGCATCACTATGGTATCAGAGGTTTAGCACTTAAATGGTTCAGAAGTTATTTATATGAGAGGGAACAGTATGTCCATGTCAATGATCATAACTCTACTTGTCCATGACCTTTGGGGTCCCCCAGGGTTCCATTTTAGGGCCACTGTTATTCATTCTATATATAAATGATTTTATAAATTCTTCTAAAATATTTCATAAAATTATCTTTGCAGATGACACAAATTTGTTTACATCACACAAGAACCCACTTATTTTACAAGACATAGTAAACTCAGAGTTAACCAAAGTGGACTCATGGTTTAAATGCAATAAACTATCATTAAACGTCAGCAAAACAAATTTCATGTTATTCAAATCATGTAAAAAATGTATCAACACTGACCCCTGCCTGATTAAAATTAATGGGCAGGTGATAAAAAGAGTGTATTCCACTAAATTCCTGGGGGTCCTTATTGACGAGTCGCTTAACTTTAATTGTCATATTGACTATCTTGTAAACAAACTATCCAAATATGTTGGCTTGTTCTATAAGATCAGACATTTTCTTCCTCTATCTGCCCTACTCACGCTGTATAAAACTCTCTTTGAACCACACCTTAACTATTGTAACGTGATATGGTGCAACACTTTCACCAGCCATCTTAAAAAACGTATATCCCTGCAAAAGAAAGTCATACGGGCTCTGTCTTGGTCAGAGATAAATTCCCCCACCCAACCTCTATTCCACTGTTTTGAGTTATTAAGACTGACTGAGCTGAATGAATATCATAATGCCTGCCTTATGTTCCAAATTGTCAACAGACTGAACCCTAGATTGAGTAGTCTTGTTCCCATCTCCAGCCCCCAGCATACATACCAAACGAGAATCAAACCACTCATATTAGGAAAATGTCGCCGACATGTGCGTGCCAATATGAGTGTTGTCTGTAGGGGGCCGCAGATATGGAACGGGATTGATGAAGGCCTCAAGGTGCTGACCTCTATCTCCAACTTCAAAAGACAACTAAAAAATCAATTCTTATTAACCTATACCTAATATAAAAAATCTTTTTTCATGGGCTACTGGGATGTATGTGTATGATTGAATGTATGTAATGTTATGTACTTGTGCGTCATCTGTGGTATTGTGTATCCTATAGTATGTACTTGTGCGTCATCTGTGGTATGGTGTATCCTATAGTCTGTACCATGTTATGTATGTACTTGTGCGTCATCTGTGGTATTGTGTATCCTATAGTCTGTACCATGTTATGTATGTACTTGTGCGTCATCTGTGGTATTGTGTATCCTATAGTCTGTACCATGTTATGTATGTACTTGTGCGTCATCTGTGGTATTGTGTATCCTATAGTCTGTACCACTACCCTTTCATGAATCATCGGCCCCCGCTTATAAGCTTTCCTAGCTTCTTTGGGGGACCTTTTCACTCTACCCAACTGGTCTTGTACCCCAACTGTATTATTATTATATATTTGAAGTGGTATTGTGAATGAATGAATAAATAAATAAAAATGTTCTGTTTAGCAATATTTTAACACATTTTGGCCTGTGCATTTATCAGGGTGGGTTTGGGTCAGGGTTGATAAATGTGTAACCAGGGTGAAACAGCGTTTTTTAGTTGTGTTGAAATGTCACCAATGCTGATTTAAATGTACCAGTATGTGTTTAGGTACATTTGGTAACCTGTTCCTGTTCCTATGTTAATGTGTTTTTGTACCTGTACTGTAGCTTTAAGAGAAGTCCGTGTTTTGTGACGTGCGTGCGGCGCCAAAGCTCAGAATGCTTTTTACTGTCTGAGCGGAGGTATGTTGTTGTGTTTCTCGTCATATTTTAGCATATAGGTCGTTTTGTGTACAATGAAAATGTTTAATGTGTAACTTAGTGTGTTGTGAATTAAGTGTGTGAACATGCTACAGCGCTGTTTTGTTAGCTAGCACTTAGTAAATACACTTTTTGAGAGTTTTTGTTGTGTACATGTGCGTCCGGGTATTACAGTGTTTCCCCGTGTGTTTGTGTGTTAGGAGGGAATGTTGGTCCCGACTACGACCGTGCTAGTGACACGTTATTTTCTTTTGGCTCATACAGGTATGAATGTTTTATCTTTATGTATTATCAATGCTGGTTATGTTTGTGTATATGCAGTGAAGTGCATCTAGTATGTTATTTTATTTATTTTCATATTATTTTATACATTGGGAGAATGCTTTTTACTGTCTGAGCGGAGGCAGATCCAAATAAATGTCAACAGCCAGCCTCCATTGTGGTCAAGTCTCCCGTTCTTCATCCTTCCATCCAACATTCACACACCCCCAGAACACAACGCAGACGATTATACCGTTAACGAATGTGCACTTATATATATTAACTTAAGAACATTTGCACACCCGTTACAAATGCACAGGCCAAAACTCTGTCAGCAGCTGTGTACAGCATTGTACACAGCTGCTGTACACAGCTGCTAACGTTTAGTGTAGCAGACATACATCAGAAAGTATGTGTTCTAGATGTCATACTTTATGATGTACCAATATAACTACCAGCTGAAACCCCACACTTCCATCCCCATTCATTTCATTTTAATTCCCCTGTGTCCTCTTTAATGTTAAGTTTCCTTTCTGATGGACAGGAGACACAGTCCTCCTGTCTCCTCTGTAATGTTAAGTTTCCTTTCTGATGGACAGGACACAGTCCTCCTGTGTCCTCTAATGTTAAGTTTCCTTTCTGATGGACAGGACACAGTCCTCCTGTGTCCTCTAATGTTAAGTTTCCTTTCTGATGGACAGGACACACAGTCCTCCTGTGTCCTCTGTAATGTTAAGTTTCCTTTGTAATGGACAGGAGACACAGTTCTTGTGTGTCCTCTGTAATGTTAAGTTTCCTTTCGGATGGACAGAAGACACAGTCCTCCTGTGAGTAATATGTAAGGACCCGTGCCGGTCTTGGCCTGGAGCACTAGCTTAACTGTTCAACAGTGGACACATCACTGCTGGACCACAGAGACACATGTTCTCCCTGCCAGTGTCGAGGTTTCTTCACAACAGATAATAATGTTTTCTTATTTAATTTCATATGTGATTCCCAATGTTTTGTTTTAATTCTGTTTTCATTCATGTATTAATGTTGTATCAATGCAATCGTTTTAATAACAGTAATTGTACATCTAATATAACATTGTAATATTAACTTGTTCCTTCAGGTCTTCCTCCTCTGTGATCCCTCCACTTCACAGTGAAGACACTCAGGACTGCAGAGGGCTAAAAACACATAAAAGAAGCAGAACATCATGCAGCCGTATTCAGTTGTACTGGACATACATGTTGATCTGCCCTGCAGCAGAAAAGAAGGTATTTCATTATTGTGAATTATAAACCTTTTTAGCAAGTTTCAGACTTTAGTTTATAACAATAACTTCCTGTTTTCTCTTGTCAGGACCAGCTCTGTCCTCCTACCCTCCATCTCCATTTGTGCATCCATTGTGCACTGTTCAGTTCAGTAGAGACTAACTACAGTTGGTTCTTAAGCGAGAGATCAGGTGTACGACTGGAAGGAAACAAACTGCTGCAGATCAGTCATCAGTCAGTCATCACTGTCACAGTGACAGCCCCACCTTTGTGCAGCATCAAGCTCCTCCCTAAACCAGCTGTAAAGGTAACAATTGTTATCACGTCCTTTGTAAAATATCTCTCTTTGACCACAACAAAAAATCACTGTTGGTCTTACTACTTGTATTTATTTATTCATGTCATCCTGCCCTTTTCAGTCAGTTTTTTTTAACAGATATATGAAAGATGAAGGATGGAAATGTGTTTTTGTTGTTGAAATGTGTTTTTGTTTGTCAATTGTTTAATTGTTACGTGCATATGAACTAATTAACCTTGAAGAAATTACATATTTGGATCATAATGAGTCATTAGTATGGGGTTTCAGCTGGTAGGTATATTCAAGGTTTTTCACGTGTATACCTATTCTTGGGGTAACCTAAAATCTAATGAAAATACGAATATTCAAGTGTTAAATTGTAAATTGACTGTGAAATCCAAGATAAATGTATTATCTTCAGATTGGCTAAAAAATTACTTGGTTCAAAGAGCCTTGTCAAAAGATTTAATTGGAAAACAGATTCTCCCAAGCTCGTTTTCTAATCTTCAGTCAACTAGTGATTCCAACCCAATGTTCCATCAAAGTAAGGAAAACCCAGTGTTTCAGTGAGCCTCAGTAAACTGAGCTTAATGTTGGTATAGTTTAAATGATAATGTTGATAAGACTGTCAGTCCAGGGCTACTGGTCCTTGAAGTCTTGAACTTCTGTGAGTATTAACCTAGGTCTGGAAACAATGTGAAAAGCCTTTGATTGTAGGAAATGAACAATATTGTAAACTATTGAAATTCTAATATATGTATTCATATCAAACAAAGGGCCCAATGTTCAGAAAACTCTGTGTTGATAAATTTGTCACTCTGGCCAAAATGAGTTTTTTTAGCCACGAAATACATACAATTGTGTCATTTATTTACAAATATTTACTGAAGGTCAAGATCAACACAACAGTACTTGTGTACTGTACTTATCTATATTATTTTATTATATTTAGATACAAGATAATGGGTCAAAGAAGGACGGGTTGACAGATTTCTGATCCCCAACAATGCATCTTTTGAAAATACAGCACACACCTCCAACTACTGATGGTGACAATATAAAAAGAGCCTAGAAAGCGCTGCCAAAAGACCCTTTACGTTTCCTTCTGGTTGGCCAAAGTGCCTCTATGTTGTGAGATCTTTGGGGAAAACCCAACGGCTTTTTGCAGAAAGGGTTTTCTTCTTTCTTTCTTTATAATTTACTGTTTTAATTCACTTCACTTAAATTATGATCAATTTAACTGTAACTTATTTCGGATTAATGCAGTTTTATAAACAAGTCATATTTACTTGGACAATTAAATATACAAAGACAAAACCATTTTTACTTTGTTAATTTTCCATTCCACATACAGTATTACAGTAGTAGTGTACACATACATAGAATATTAAGAAATATTTATTGACATCTTTATATTTATTATTGTTTTTTCTCATGGATTTTTTTTTGGACTATATTGCACATAAAACCAAAAATTATCACAATTTCGGTGATAATTTTTGGTTTTATGTGCAATATAGTCTGCTAAATGACTAAAAATGACTAAATGTAAATGCAATATAGGCTTGTCTGCATGTTAGTTTTGACATGCTGATACTAACTACTGTGTTAATTATTTCAAAATTGTCGATTCACAAAATTGTTTTCTAAATGTAAACAAATAAAACCTGTTTTTGATGAAGTCACCGTCTGCTTTATACTTTTAACATCACTATATTTGCTTGAATACTTTTAACGCTTTTAAACTTATGAAAGTAAATTAGATACTCTTTTCATCACTCCTTTTTCAACAGTAAGAAAATATTGAAATGCATATATAAATATGTTTCTATCGTGATGGCATTAAATGTTTTTCTCATCTATACTTTCACAACATACTCTCACATTGTTTATTGCACATACCTCTTTTAAAAAACTTTTAAAAACCTTCTTTACTATTCATCTTTTCAACAGCAAACACACACATTTTCTTCAGGAAATGTACCTTTCTAGTTATATAATACTATTTTAACAAACCAACCAGAAAACTGCTACTCACTATAGCAGGCACTTGCATCTCCACCATGACAAACTGCACAGAGCAGACAAGAGATACTTCCTTTTTGGGGCCTTCAGGGTGCAGAAAATGACACCAATGTACTTTTCCTTTACACTTCAGGTCTTGTGTGTCTGCCTTTGTGGTTGCAGTTTCCTTCAATGATACATGAAAGTGAGTGGAGGGTGGGTCTCTTGTCTTTCTCCATGGTACGCTTATTATAGTAGTTCCACATTTCTAGAAGTAAATCCTTCATGATAAATAATCATTTGTGATTTAAGATTTATATTTGAATCTCACCTATCTCTATGTCAAAACTATTTAGAACTATCAGAAAAGCACAGGCAAGTTATGTCAAACACTATCATCATAAACAATAATAAGACTCTTAAAATGAATGCCATGGGCCCCCATGCTTGTGTCAGAGGACATTACGGTGCCACAGGAAGGAGGCTCTCCAGATCAGGTTTGTCTGTGCTGGAAAATGGCACCGATCTAACTTTCCCACTTCAGGTTTGGTGTCTTTGACTTTGTAGCAACAATTTCCTTCAATGAAGCATGCATCTGAGAGGATGCTGGGTCACTTGAAAACTGAACAGAGACCTATCATTTTGAAATGTAAATACTCACAAGACAGCGTTAGATTATTATATCTATTTATGATGGCATACAAATGATTACAAACAACAGAGGTTATCTTGAACAGACACACATGGAAAAGTGAGGTTACCTCATCATATTAATGTTGGTGATAGTATCAGATCACATTGTGGTATGACCTTACATACTTTGTTTTTATTCATATTGTTACCACAACCAAAAACATGGCATGACTCAAGAACCAGATGAAAAACACAACAACCTCATCTGACCTGTGACTTGACCACAATAACAAAATTAGTAAGGAGGTAGAGTCACATTCTCTAGTTCTCATAAATACTTTGATCCACGTTTTCCGGTTTGGTGGACTGTCTGAAGTGGGTAAACGTGCTGAAACTGAAATTCTCGTACACCTGGTTGTTGTATGAGATGGAATCATCCTTGGTGCATTTCTGATTACCTGAAAATCACCCAAAGAAGTCAATCCATCAGTTTTTACAACAGATTTAGACTACATTTCATCTGAGAAATCATTACTGAGTTAGTAGTGTGGACTAATAAATTAATCTGTGCACAAAGCAACTAAAAAACTTTCCTGTGTTGTGTTTACAAAAACTGGTTACAAATTAAAGGAAAAGCAAACTGAAAGTGTTGTAGTGAGGTCAGCAAGACCACACGGAGCCAACATCTTGCCACACCTGGAAAGTGATTCAATCACATCAGACAAACCTAATCAGCCCTCATGACACCCTCAGTATGCTGATTACCCACCAAACGCCAATGCAAAGGAACTATAGAATTGGGGGAGGACCTCCCCAATCTACCTAATCAGCCCTCCTGCTAGCTTGCAAGCTTCAAAGGGCCTGATTTCGACAACACGTCTCCAGCAACCATTTGCTATCCGTTTCGGCGGCGATTTGAACAAAGAACATACCTTGATCAGAACTTTTGAGGAAAGTTCTTGAGACTTCACCTTTACCACAAGAGTACAAGGTGGAGAATTATGAGAGGGATATTTGTGTCATGTTTGTTACTTTGTTTTAATGTTGTGTTCACTGAAATCTTGATTCTAGTAACAACTCCTTCTTCCTGAAAGATAACCACGTCATTCTTGGTATCTACACAAAGCTATCATAATAAAACAATCATTCAACTATATTTTGTAACTGTACCAAGATGTCCAGAACAATATTTGAACAATCGAGTGAACCAGCCAGAGATCAGATCACACCTTTGGTAGGTGTGAAGGAAGGAGGGGGGAGTTCAGAACCCAGCTTCCCCCAATCCACATCTGACCCCAGACGGGTCCTCCCTCAAACTCTGAACTGTATAAAGCTCTAAGATGACCATCAATCTATGACTCCAGCGAAACCGACCATGGCATGAACGCCATCAGGATTGGCGTTCCAAAGGACATCGCCAAGCTTCTTCTGAGATTCAACTTCATAGTGAACGTGTCACTATCTGGACGTTTCAACAGAAGAACCAAAAACGCAATTCTAATTGCGACTTCACTGAGATCCCGCAGACTCAGTCACATGACCCAGCGCAGCCGTGCTTTGACTTCAGATTCTTCAAATGGACCTTTGGCGCAAACCGCCCTCAACCTCAGTGATCAACCCTGATCAAACGTAACTATGGCTAACGCTCTTTCCTCCTCGACATGGCATTGGCGTGAGCTCTGTTTATGATTTGTAAGGATGTAATCATTGACTGTACAATTTCTGCCTTTCTTTAAGTTAGACCATTTCATTCTGTTCATTGAAACCAATCTCTCATGTCAAACCCATAATCCAACCTGTTCATAAGATCTGTTTACCTTACTTGAATAAATTCATTGTAAAGATATTTTGACGTGCGTGTTCACTGATGTTACGATTGGCTCTACACTTAGAATGAATTCATTCCTAAAGATGAGACTGATTATTACATATTAAACATAGGATTCCCTAATGTCCTAAACCAATATTAGGGTGGTGCCCCGAGACTTTATGATAAATTAAGTATTTCTATCTTTAAACGAGCAAACCCCGCTACAGTGTCTTCGTACAATGTTTCACCACCACAACCAGCCAGAACAGCTTCTACAAGATCAGTCATCTGCGACATGATTTCAAGTCGCCTGCAAAGACGTACTAGAGTTATAATAATGTGTTCACTCTACTTCTTTTTATATTTGCTGTTGATAACTAGTATAATAAACAAAACTCTAAATGACTGATTTCTTTTTTTTTCCAGTGCCCGTGATGCAGCTGGGAATGACAGTTATTCTCTGGTTTTGGTACCTATATTTCTCAGATCACAATTGAAATTCTCTGTAATCTCTGAAGTACTTGTTCAACCTCCACATCTATTCTAGTCAAATTGCCAATGTGGTAGCCTACGTTCATGCAAATGATTATGTAGCCTTCATTTGTCTGCTGTTATGTTATGTTGATCAAAATGCATTATATTGGTTCTCTGTTAAATTGTCTTACCACCGCAAACATCTAAAAATTTAGTTCATAACAGAAGTCATTAGATGTACAATGGTTGAGCCAGTTCATAATTGTAGGCCTAATTCACCATACAGCGCTTGTACAGTTGCCTTGTGCTGGTAGTTTTGACATCAGTAAACACGTATTACATGTAACAAAATTCACTGATCTTTACTGAAAGTATATCCACTTTATATTGTCGTTCTGTTCGCTAGCCAGCCCCTTTGAAAGCAGATGGTTATCGGTTGTAAAAGCGAATTTGCTTATAAATAACAAATCTGAATTTCGATATGTTCCTTACTATGCTAAGTTTCATTTCATTGCAGATGCCTTTGTTAATCGCATTAGCTTACTGCACTGTGTTGGATTATGAAATGAACACCTGCAAAATATTAACTTTGCAGAGTGCCCGGTTCTTGAGTCGACATTTTAAAAACTCTGAAACTCGCTGCAGACCAGAGGACCAGAGTGAAGGGGCTGTGATGCGAAGAAAGCAAGCCAAGCTGCTGCACATTTTGTCCCCCCCCATTTATTTTTGTCCCCCTCAATAAATCACTGTTAACATAACTATGTAATTTCAATAATATTAATAATACGCAATGAAAGCGCTTTACTGATTATGGACACAATGGCGCTTTTTTAAGTTTCAAAAGATTGCGAACCCTGCAATGCCTTGGTCCCACAATGGTTTGATCTACAGGCCTCCCAGCCCTCAGCAGTGGCACGTGATGCAGGTGCGTGTTTGAAAAAAAGGTGTGCGCGACATCGACTGTGGCTGCATTAAACGACCGGTGAGAGTTGCTGCTTGCAGTCGGGGAGGAGTTAAAAACAGCTCCGTAAAGTCGGACATTACAGCTTCTCGTGGTTTTCTACGTTGACGTCAGTCATGGCCAATCAAGCGCTGCTTGCTTACCTTATCGTTGACAAACTGCATGGCCGCAAATTTAATTGTTTTCTCCTGACGCCCCCCCCACTCCCCCGGCACTGCATTTGCATAGCTAGCGAACAAACTGATGGAACAAACATTAGTTAGCACTTATTCCATTTATGTGGCGTCGTCAAAGGATGGACATTTTGCTATCGTCAGTTTAATCCAAGATCAGCACGTATAGTTGTAGTTCTTCGAAGTCCCTTTGGCATGGTTAGCGATACACTATATTCTATGGCGTGAAACTAGTGCCAGGAAAAAGATTGGTGTACTTGCAAAAAGTGATCCAGGATTCTCGGTCTAGGGTCCATCAGTTAGGTGTCCTCTATGGCCAGTCAGGTAAGTTTAAGAGCATGTTTGAATCAATTGCCATGACCGGAGATACACATCGGACCACCCTGAAACCCCTGTGCGGAATACTGCAATTATGGCTGTGCTTGGGCAGTATGAGCGGGTACTAAGCAGCTTAGAGGAGATGGCAAAAAGTGCATCCAAGACAGCATCAACTGCCAATGGGGTTTTTGAACACTTCAGCAAAGGCAAGACTGTGTTGGGCCTCACACTTGCCTGTTCTTGGAGAGCTTGAATGCCTACACATTTCACTGCACAAGAAAACCCAGACTGTCTCTGGTATGCCGGCTGCAGTCGAGTGTGTGCGGACATGTCTTAGGGGTAAGCGAAATGACGAAAGCTACCTTGCACTGTATGAGAAAGCAACAACGTTGATTGACTCCAATGAATCTGTTGAGACAAACTCAAGACAATTTCCTTGGAAAGCAGTGGATCACTATAGGGCAGAATTTTGTGTTGGATGGTTGGATGGTGTGGAAGTTCAGTATTTGGCAGCCGTTTTGACCAGGACAGTCTAAACATCCTGCAAAAGTTGGAAAGAGCGCTTCGGGGGAGTTGGATGAGTCTCTAGATCAGTACCCTGAGCTGAACCTGGATTCTCTTTCAGTGCAGTTGCCTCTCTTTCGCAACAAATACCCCTGTAGCAGCAGTGAAGAGGCAGCAGAGGTCCTCAGGAGGCTTCCAGTGGAGGTGCGGGGGTTGTTTAACCAAGTTGAGGTGCTGATCAGAATTTTGTTTGTGGTGCCAGTGTCCTCTTGTGAGGCTGAGAGGAGTTTCAGTGCACTCCGCAGGTTGAAGACTTGGCTACGGGCTAACATGGGTCAAGAGAGACTAAAGGGCGTTGTTGTCTGTAATGTACGTAAGGACAGGTTGGACAGACTCAAGAGGGAAAATATCTGCCAGCAATTTGTTGGATCCATTGAAACCCGCAAACATATGTTCGGTTCTTTTGTTCATTATTCAGTAGTGTGTATAGTATGATTTGTTATTTTGTTTATTAGTTTTCAGTTTTTAGAAGTGTACATGACAGTACACTTCACAATTATTTATTTTATATATATACAGTACCAGTCCAAACTTTTGACTGGTACTGTATATATATTTTTTATTGCATACTTTGTGTGATATACTTGTCCATAGCTGTTGTTTGAAGAGTTGACACTGACTGAACAACAAATAAGGATTTTTTGGTTGATTTATTTGGCTATTCTTTGAAGTGATTCTTTCGCTTTTAGAACTGTACTTATTTAGATATTTTTGTTCTTGTAAATCTATTGTAGTGATATATATCTTATGACTATATAAATGTATCAGAAAAAGTTAAATGAAGAGGGCAAATCAATTCTGAGCCCGACTTTATGATGGTTCAATGGAGATTATTTTAGATGAGACTGCACCATGCCCATTGTAATTACATAAACTGCACCCATGTACAGTACATACTGGCCTTTCTTGGTATTGCTGGTTGTAAATACTGTACACCTGCATTCATAATTGTAGTACATTCATACTACAATTATCCAGGAGTATTAATTATGGTTCCTCAATATACATTTAACATATTACAATGTAGGTGTGTTACATCAGTAATTTTGGTTTTCCCCCTCAGGAATTTCTCTTGAGAAAATGTCATATAATTGCATAGCCGCGCAGGGGCGGTTCTACACGGGGGCCTACAGAGGCCAGTGCCCCTGTAAAAATGTCCCAGGCCCCCCAGGGACATTTTTTTTTTTACACTTTCTTTTTTCTTCTAGTAGTCATCATGAAACGAGGAAGGGACATTGCAGCCTTTTTTGCCCCAGTAAATAAAAAAGTGAGAGAAACATATCAAGGTATTTAGAGAGCTGAGGAGCTGAAAGAGGGAAAGCCAGAGCCGTTTCTATGATTTAAAGCAACATTTTAAAGTATTTAATGTTTACATATAATTTGTTTCAGTTTTTTAATGTGCCCCTCTGATTAAACCCCCCCCCTGCCCCCCCCAGTAAAAATTGTCTAGAACCGCCACTGTAGCCGCGGGAACATATTTTATCAGGGGGGTGCTGGGGGGCTTAATGTTGCGGGGCGGCTGGGACGGACTTTGATCCAGACCGGCCCACCAGAATACGCCACCACAACATGTTTGTCCAGATCTATTTTTCAGCAAGATGGCTAGAGCTAACTGAAGCTGAGTTGAATCACAAGTTTGTTTGCTAAGCTGTAGTGCTAACGTTACCCACCTATAAGTCGATCCTGTTTGCTTGCACAGGGATCTTCTACGCTAGAGCTACGGTATAGACAAACATCAGCCATGCCCGTCGAGTCAATGTTAGCTAGACTCTAGCTCATCTGTTTTTTATTAACGCTGATTTGCAAGGAACGCAAGAACAGCTAGATAGCGAAAACACCTAGACTGTAGGCATGTAAACTAGTTAGCTTGCAACGCAAGAGCATAGGTAGAATGTGTGATGATTTAGATTATTGGCAATGGGGCTAACTCGTTATTTAATGTTCCTGACTGTGTTTCATTCGAATAAATAACCCGTAGGCTACATGTAAATCTACAATTCACGATGCATGTTTGTCCAGATCTTTGGCAGGTTATTTTTTATCTAGCTAACTGAAGCCGAGTTGAATCACGATATAGTTTGGTTGCTAAGCTGTAACGTTCTACCCACCTAAATCGATCCAGTTTGCTTCGACAACAGACGTGGAAACAACTAACGTTATCATTTCAAATGATATCTAGTCAATCTGTTGAAAACACTTGTGTAGACGCAATAGATTAATTTGTACGTCTCCACCTTCTTGTTTCAGTGAGTGCTGTTGGCCGTGTTGCGTCTTTGCTCCACAGCTTCACTCGTTGTAAACCAACCAATCAGCGCGCAGCTCATCTATATATATATTCATGAGAATACCATAAAAGGAGAAAACCTAGCGTTTTTTCCCGGGAAAATTCAGAGGATGTATCAGGGGGCATAGAACATGGACTTCAATGGGGTTGCTTTGAACAGTTTTTTTTTTTCAGTCCTTGAAACCAAAGCCATATAAGAAGATTTGTATATGGCTTAAAAAGCCATATATTTGATGTCTCTGTTCGAAACTATACGATCATTGGATAAATGCTGCGATTATGTCCCGCCCACGGACGCTCGGCGTCTCTGGGGTAAGTGGAGGAGTGGGCTGGCCTAGACTCCGGGGTTCTGCGTGATGATTGGAGGGTCTGTCGAAAGACTGCATCTCCTTTTGATTGACTGCGACTTTGTACTATAAAAAGTCGGCGAAGTTATTCGAGCGCAGTCCCATCGCGGATTTTGCAAGTATAGTCGAAAGACAAACTGCTGCAACCTATTTCTTGAAATTTGTTTGGCGAAATTGCTGGCCAATTTTCCTCATACATTTAATACAAACACCACATTCCTTGTTTCAGTTTAACCTAATTTCCACATTTCCTCCTTCGAGTTTAATATAGTTTCGTTAGATCGTTCAATCATTCATTCATTCATACAGTAGGCTAGGCTAGTGTCATAGGGGTGAACTAGCCAGTGAACTAGCCAAATAAATGCACAATTTTTATGATGTAGACCGAAAATTAGCTTCCCCTCTTTGAAAGACCAGCAGCCGCCACTGGTTGTAGCCTACAGGTTAACCTGGCACGCTCTCATAGGTCATTTCTGCTTGTGCTCAGTGAAATTCTGCTTGCGCGCATTGGGTTTCTACTGGCGGAGTGAATTTCTGCTCGCGCAGTGAATTTTTGCTCGCGCAAGTCTAAATTACTTTTGACAATTTGACAACTGCCTTCTCCCCGAAATAACGTTCTCTTTAAGCCGCGTACTATGACAGCTCCCTCATCCACCACCTCATCAAAATAAAATTACAAACCATGATTGACATGAACGATAGGTAGGCCTAGGTCCTCTTTTATAGACCTTTACTTCATTGATTACAAAAACCATAGGCCCACTAAACACACATACGTTGACTTGGGGTATTCTGATTCTGAATGTAGATCTAGACATAGAGACATATTTTATTGCATCAGCCTAAACGTTTCACAAACTACCATAAGTAAAACGTAGTAGCTTATCATTCTGAAATCATTTTAAATCAGTGTTTAATGCATTAGCCTAAATGAAGTGAAGTAGATTTTCAATAAATGTACATTTTTAACTGATAGGTAAAAAAAAGTCAAATATGGCACCA
This sequence comes from Thaleichthys pacificus, assembly GCA_023658055.1. Classification (NCBI taxonomy): domain Eukaryota; kingdom Metazoa; phylum Chordata; class Actinopteri; order Osmeriformes; family Osmeridae; genus Thaleichthys; species Thaleichthys pacificus. The sequence continues at coordinate 194,722 of CM042858.1, forward strand.
CGCCAGGAAGTTTGTGGTGGATCATAGTTTTCCCATTAGGTCAGTGTTACAGGATAAGTTGTCTGGTTAAGCAACAACACGCGCTAAGCCTGACAGTTAGACTGCCCCCGACAGACTAGTTTCACAGCATAAGTTGCAATAGTAAGAGTTCGAACTACATTAAACTGGCTTCATGGAACCAAATCAACTGGAAATTAGTCTGACTAACTGACTTAAGCCTGGCTTATTTGGTAAACTCGCTTTATGGAATAGGCCTCAGCTGTGACTTGAGTTGAGCATTTGGGTCCACAATCCAGTCGCTAGTTGGTCAAACCAACAATAGGCCAGAAAGAGTCATTTTGAAATTTATTAAATCTTAGTCAAGTTTTTACCATAAGATGGTGTTGAATTACTTAAGATAGGCCTTCTGTACAAGGGAAAATGGTGAGGGAGAACTGCTGGTAGGTATAGACCAATTTTCACCCTACTTCACACGACTGTTAAGCAGGCTCAACTGTGCATGTCGGAGGCAAAAGACGAACTTCTCCCGGGTATAATACAGTTGGAGTGTCGATCAGGTCATCATATATCTCTGGCCACTGGATTTCAGGGCTTGACATTAACTTTTTGAGGCACTTGTCCTTTGGACAAGTACATTTACGTTTCATTTGTCCATGCACAAAAGTCACTTGACCCTGATACCTTTAAATAGCCTAACCAAGTGATCGGGCAAAACTAGCCTGGTTAACGGAGGTCACTTTCTCAGGCAAATGACGAATGAAACAGGCTCGGTTAAAGATATCCGAGATGCTGGCTATCTTCAGCAGGCTCGTATCTACAAAAGGCAGTCCTCCCTGACGTTTCTGGTGTAGAATGGAGTGAAATACAACATTGTGCACACTGCCAGTGAGCGACCTGAGTCTGACTGAGGCTAACGTCAAAACAGTGTAACGGGGACCAGCTGGCTAAAAGCAGAATTCCCATGTCTCTTGAAAGCTGCCCTGCTCGACTTTTTAGGTGTAGAATTGACTGTAAAACTGTAAAATTATTGTGACATGACGTGAAGACATGGCTGCCGCCTTAGACTATGCGGTCTACCGGGCGACATTCTCACTAAAATTTCAAGACTTTCGTGACCCAAATCAAAATTCTGATGTGACAGATCAATGGGGAATCGCTTTCTCTCTTAAAGGCTGTCCTCTTCGAACTTTTTGGTCTTTTTAAATCGAACTATTTGTATAATCCGTGTACTTCTCTAGCCATTATAAAGGCTATCCCTTCCTGCTAACACACCCACTAATACGAGTACATCCCCCAAATGAAAACACTCCCCCCGAATATGAGTAAACTCCCCCCAAATACAAAGACTCCCTGCTCCTCCAAATGGGAAACAAAATTACATTAAATCAAAATGGAAAGGGTAGGTACAACACAGCCACTATTTACATTTTAGAACGTCAAATTTTAAACAGGAATCTAGATCAATTTAGAGGTAGGTGGCAAGATTCTACAAATAGAGGAGGTATTGAAAGTAATTTCTTGCAATTATTTAGCATCTATTTAGCTAGAAATAGATGACCTTTAATGGCTTTTAAAATACCAATACATGATTGAATATGGTACACTAACTTATGACAAAATAAACAAAATACTAAATGTGACACAGGCAATAGTCTAGATGAAGTCTATTTGGACCGTTTCAATACTTAGATACATTTAGAAAGAATGCTGTCAGACCTGAGCCAAAACCTTACAGTAACACACTAAAAAGAATGAGAATATCTCAGAGTTGGTACTTAGCTACCTAACTTTCCAACTTGCCATAATTTACTGGTTACTGTGCTTCGCTGTGTTAGGAAATTTGTCTTTGGCCAAAGTTTGGCAATGCGTATAACCTCACTGCATTCATAGCTTCCTTCCCTTCAACCTATTTTTAGATATAATAATCAATCAAGCAGCATGAGGTACAGCAGAATGCCTCTTAAGGGGACACTTACATTTGTAAACACAGATGCAAATGGCTGTGATGGCCACAAGCCCACCCAAGATGCTCACAGTGATAATGATTGTGTTGTTCTTTTGGGTTCCTTCTAAAGAAAAAAGAAAAAAACGGAATGTCACATACAAACTATTAATGCAGGTTAATGTGAGCTACGTTGATAGTTGATAACCAACACCCCCCCCCATTCATGCATCAATGTTTATTTTATACAGGTATACAGGAATGTCTTGGCAGCATACCAGGTATGCCTGCATGTTATGCGTATAACACAACTGGATGTTTTGCTTCCCTATGGGTTAAAATACTTATATTGTCCTTTGTTGTCTTCTGTTAAAATACTTCCACTGTTGGATACCATCAATGATTCCACTGTTGGCTACCATCAATGATTCCACTGTTGGCTACCATCAATGATCACCCACCTATGCACCCACTGCGGGGGAGGGTGATACTCTTACTCAGTCCACTGTTAATGGAGATGTTGACTTTGCAGATGAAGTGGTCTCCCTCTCTCCACTCTGCTTGGCACAGGAGAATGGAGCTGCTAAGTGTAGAACTGTGATTGACTGACAAAGGTTCCAGTGACCCCTGACCCTGTCTGAACCAGGTGAAGTTGACATCTTGGGTGTGGAGGCCCTCCAGAGTGCAAAGAAGCAGTATACAAGACGAATTTTGGTTGTGCATTGTCAGGACCAGATCTAGAAGAATTGTTACAGAGCAAGATCATAAACGCAGTGCTGGCATTCAGAAGAGGTATTCTTAACTAGACCAAGCTTATGTATCTGTTCCTGTTTGATAGTAAGAGAAGAGTAAAAAGTTTTTCATTGATACCTTCAACTTGAAGATCCACAATGTGAAATTCATCAGAGAATGGTGGTGGTATGACTCTTGTTATTAAGCAGTTGTATTGACCAGAATCTGAAACCTTAGGGTCTGTAATATAAAACTTGCCAGGATGTCTTAGTATGTCAAACCGTGATGGACAAAATCCTTTTGTAGTGATGTTGTCTTGCATGTCATAAACGCAGAATAAGGTCCCATTTGTTTTCCATTGAAATTTCACGTGGTCATTAAATGCAAAGGATGAGGGGCAGGGGATGTAGACAGGATGGCCTTGCATGGCTTTGATAACGGCATCTGATGGGAAACAAAACAAACAAAATCCATTTGAACGTTGCTTTGGATAAAAGCATTGGCCAAAAGACTAAATTAAAATTACAATTATAATTACTATGAGAAGGCCAACAAGAGTGATAAGGGGTTGAATTGGTGTACAATATGCCAAAAATACTATTGATCATGCCCTCATTGGACAGTATTTGTAAAGAAACAATATACTTTGACTTTACCAGTGAGTAAAGCTATATATGCTCATTGTATTACAGCTACAACCATATACGGTAGAAAAACCTACTAAATACAATTTCAATCTAAATACAAATCTACAGAATGTCTCACCTGTAAATGATGTAGTGAATCTGAGTATAAGAAGTAAAGGAATTACATACAGCATACTGAATTCACAGTCAACCAAAAGGACACAGAGCTGTATGTCAGACAAACGCTTTCTGTGTCCGTGTCAGCCCACACATGCAGACACAAACACACACACAAGCACACACGTCTCTTCTTCCTGTTTAATGGAGGCTTGAAGACAGATGCCTACAGGGTCTTACTACTCCATTGAGTGACAAAACCCCAGAATCTCCCTTCTTCCTGAAGTAGTAGTAGCAATCTTCTGTAGGAATCATCTGTATCTTTGCATTGTGCATTTCCATTTGAGTTACTTCAGAGGAAGAGTCAGAATAGAAGAGAGAGGTTTCTTAGTCCTCTGACTGTGTGACTGCCATTGTTGTGTTCATCCCCACACTACACAAAATCCCCATGAAACTACCAAAGGTCTGTCATAAATTAACGAAAAATAATTGGGTACAACTGAACAACTGCTTTTAGATATTTTTATAATATTACTGTAGAATGAGTAGCCATGTCATCAGGGGTGTGCTTAGTCACATTCCAGAAAATATTGTTGCTGTATCTTTATTAAGATGACACACTAACTGCTTACAGGAAATGGAAACATGCACTTTCACAATACGCTTTCAGTGTCACAGCATACTGCAGTTGGCAATCACTGAATAAAAATAAGGAATACAAATATTGTATTTAATAATGTCATGATCATATATATATAGTACCAGTCAAAAGTTTGGAAAATGTGTCCAAACATTTGACTGGTAGTGTATATAGTATGTATTGATTTTAAAGATTTGTTTTGGCTTTATTTCTCTAGAGACAGTTAGTGAGAGACAGGAAAGCAGGGAGAGATGTAGAGGGGGAGACCTCAGAATTGAACCCTTGCCCCTGCGTTATGGCCTTAGCCTTAATGGTACATACGCTACTCAGCGAGCCACCAGGACACCCCCCACCTGTGATCAAACATAGCTCAATCATGTTGAGAATATCAGTATATCAGTATTCTGAGGTGGCCAATGGGATTTATTAGTGGCCTAAGACTTTTACACGCTACTTTATGTCTTTCAAGTTTCCATCCAGTCTCTTAAGATTGTGGTCTAGTTGTCTTTCTGCAATGAAGATGTCCCACCTTGTAGGTTCTCAAGGCTGTAAATGTGATGCAAGGTTCGTTGGCAGCGCTGGAACATTTCTGTGGTCACAATCTAGGTCACCTTATAAACGAGTTGTAAGATCCTAGCTATTGCAACAAACAGAAAGTAGAAACAGTATATAGGATGACAAAGCATAGATAACAGCTCTCTATAAGGAAATACACAGGTTGGACCATTTATTTTTCAAGTAGGACATGGTTGTTATACAGAGACAAAATAAAATATCTTAGCTCTAGGTAGAACCTTTAGTTAGTCCGGCAGATAGACAGTCTAAAGATGCTGCTACATACAAAGATATTAGATTAAGCTCATTAAGTGGCCCTGATTAATGGTGAGAGGAAAATAACAAGTTATACAAGTCATACCTTTCATTTGAAAATGTACACTGTAATACAATATTATGTTGATGATATGAGTTGGGTTGTTGCACAGCTGAATAAAGTACAGTTGAACAGATAGTTGTATGTGACAATCCTGGTTCAGCGAAAAAAGGAGGTGTGTTCCGGCGCAAACATTCCCTGGTGCTATTTTGCAGTTTCAGAAAAACAATTCCGCCACAGACCAGGAAAAACGTAGTCTAAAGTCAATGGCGCGTTATTCAGATGCTATTTTAAGGGCGCATGCTTTGGCCAGTGCGCACTGCTGGCGAGGCCAGGGTCTTCTTCCTGCAAAGCTATGACATTGTTTCGATTTATTGTATGGATGTGTGTTACATTTCTTTCATGTCAATGATTAAAAAGATTTTCATGAGAAATCTCTATGTATGTGAACTTGATTTGTAACAATTGTGGCAATATTCTCCCACGCCTGTTTAACCGAAGCTAATTTGGGTGGGTTTCTTCTCCCATCCCAATCAGAATCAGAATTAGGTTTATTCGCCATGTATGTTACACCAACACGGAATTTACTGTGGCAGGAAGGTGCAAACAATAAACATATACGGGTCTTACATTAAGTAAAAGAGTACAATGGTTAAACTAATTCCAAGAACTAAACAAAATCATTTGAATGAGCAGCATGAGTGGGCAACTTATTGCAATGAGAAAACTGCTCTGCCTTTCCCATACAATGTCACTTCTCTATCTTTTACGGCCCTGACGAGAACGTCGTACTCCTTGGCTGTGAACCGCTCCTGGCGTGCGCCTGGCAAATCCGCCGTTATAATAGCAATCCGCCATGGAACAAGCACGCCTGCTCTTAAAGAGAATGTGAGATGACGCTCTGATTGGTTTATTGCACGTTACGCCCAAACCACACCCATTAGTAATGTAGCTACTTCAGACCAACCCATTTTAGATTTGCGCCATGCACAGTCTTTTATCCCGCCGGTATAATAGCAACAGCGCCGGAGTCCAGCCCACAAATTTACTTGCGCTTTGCGTTTTGATACTTGCATTTCAGATTGTTAAAATAAGGCCCCTAGTGTTCATGTCTGGAAATACCGTACTCATGTTACTATGAACTTTTATTGTTACTTTGTAGCAGTTGCCGTTATAACATACATACAAGTAAACAATCTTCCATGAGCCATTCAAAATGTTACTTGTGTTATGACCTTTTTATGCACGTCAACCTAAGAAAACTAGTACGGTGGAGGTTAGGGCATACTGTAGGTAGAGTTGGGTAATGCTTTTCTTGACCCTGGTGACACATTTATGCTTTCACTCCCCACCAACCTTGTCAATAATATTTCACGGTACTGTTAAAATGATATTGATGATACTGGGGTTTTTTGTGCAATGAAGGACTGAACCCATGGGCGTAGATTTAGGGGGGGACGCTAGGTACTTGTCCCCACCAACATTTGAAAATGACAAAATTGTCCCCACCAATATTTTTTGTGAACTCCAATTTGGATCGATTCCGAAAAAATATTTTGCACAATATATTTGCAAAACTAATTTCCTATTATTGTCCGTCGCCCAGAAAAGTGAAAAAAGTTAACCAATGCGCCCTCGAGCCTGCGAGACAAGATGTCATTTAATTGGCTGAAGAGTCAGAAACACTTTGTGAATCTTGACTTGCAGAAAGAGAGCTGTCAGTAGTCTGACACGGTAAACTACTAAATACGCCAGGAAATAATAAAGCCTCATATTAGTATTTCGTTTGGTCTCAGCATTGATATTTTTGACCCTTTTGTGCTTTGTAGATAGGAAAATGTCATCCAAAAAGAAGAAATGTATCAGAAGTTTTTTCACCACCCAGAGAGTAAGTAGCTAGCAAGGTCGTTGTTAGTTAGCTAGTAGGAAAACTACCCATACAGTGCAAACCTGCTAGCCTTACATCGCCACCCATTCTACAATGGAAACATGTTTTGAAAGTTGTTAGTGTGGTAGAGCATGTAACTTTTGCTTGTATTAAATCTATCCCTAGTGTCTGCAATCTTTCGACCAGTGTGTTAGCAGCAGCTGGTCTTGTTGAAGCCAGAAGGATAAAGCTAACCTACCCACATAATGGGACCGTGCTAGTTTAGCCTAGTACCAGCAGGCTAGCAACTCAAAAGTGATATTAACTGGTAATAAGTAGGCCTATATGATCCCTTGGACAGTAATATCCCTGTAATCTCGACCAATGTCAACAGTCAACTAAGCATGGTTAGTGTGTATTAAATTGCTGAATTACTGTGCAGGAAAAACAGCACTCTGAAGCTACAGATGTAGAGCAGGTTGGTGATGAATCAGCATCAAGGGTTCAGGTGAGAAGTTGAATTTGTCAATTTTGGTAAATTGCTGTTTTTTAAGGGATGTTTAGACAATGTTACCCATGAATGTTATCATTCACACTTATACTTGTAGGTAGTAAAAAGGAGCTATAAATTGGGATGCCCAAATATAACTCATTATTTCATTGCTCAGAAGGGGGGGGGGGGGGGGGGGCGTTCAGTGTCCCTACCAAAGCTGAGACCAAACCTACGCCCTTGACTGAACCCCTAGTTCAGGAATATATCTATGTGCTACTAATCCTGTCTTTAAAGTATTTTACTAATACATATATTAACTCAACAATTTTCTTGTCTGAATTTCCATGTATCAAGTTGTCAACCAGACACACACAGAAACACATTTTTATAGAATATTTAGAATACATCTGAACAACCTGAACTGAAACCCATCAACTATCATGTTAATAAAAAGCTGACATGTTGCCGCATTTTGTTTCATGATAATTGAGATATGAGAAGTCTGTGACACTAAAATTGACATTTGCTTAATAAAAAGATCTTCCGGTTTGGTTAAGTATACTCTTATATATGCCTTTTACGCACATCAACACGAAAGCTGCCCAGGTGAAAAAAAAGTATACTTTAGAGTATTTCAAGCATATTCACATTTTCAATAGTACATTTTAAATATACTAAGAAAAAGTGTACTGTGAATATATAAAAAGTATACTTCCATCATGCTTTTACCAATTTTAACGTTAATACTTTGAACACACTTTAAAAAAATTGTACTACAGTACACTTTTAGTAAAAATATTATTAAAAAAATATACTTTAAGTAAAACGTATATGTAATTTCTAAAGTGTACAACTGTAACTTTGTTTTTAAACATATTATTTGTATATTTAAAAATGCATGCTAAAAATAATCTTTGTAACAATGCACTTAAAGTTTACTTTAAAAATAAACATTTTAATATGCTGAAATTTTAGGATATTTTAAAGGTCACATGACATGAAAACTTCACTTTAGGAGGTTATTTAACATTAATATGAGTTCCCCTAGCCTGCCTTTGGTCCCCCAGTGGCTAGAATTTTCGATAGGTGTAAACCAAGCCCTGGGTGTTCTTCTCCGCCTTTGAGAAAATGAAGGCTCAAACGCTCGGTTTGAAAATCTCCTCTTATTGACGTAACAAGGAGCCAGGCTACCGCCCTTCTCTCTGCTGTGCCCGCCCAGATAATCTGGCCCGCCAATGAGGAATTGAGCTACGATTGTGCAAGGGCGAGTGCAATATCGTGTTTTCCTGCAGAGACATCATGCCATGGCTAGCAAACGAACGAAGCATAACAGTTGCTCAGTGCTTGGATGTACAAATCAACACACAAGTCTTTTTGTAGTTCCGTCATCCGAGCCTCTAAACAATCAGTATCTTAATTTTATTTTCGCTGAAAATGCGCCTACACAACTTCTGTTGTAGGCGCATTTGTTTTGTATGTCTGCGCCAAACACTTCAGCCACGACTGTTTCCTCAACTTGAGCTAATACAAAACTGGCCTTGCTGAAATTAAATTCTGGATCAGTACTAACTCTCCTTCGTCCAGCTACTAACCTCGGACAAGTAAGTTAACTAACGCTATATCATTTTGTAGCTTTACTGTATATGGTTACCTAGCTTGCTACCCTTAGAATGTGGCTGTAACATTAGCTCTGCAGCTAACAGCTGAGTTACTGTCGCTATGGAAAGGTAGATAGCATCAAGTATAAGTGTGAATACATATGCTGTACGTGAGTGTTGTACACTTCTTTGTTATTTGGATAAACGTTCTGCTGTTGGTGTTATGGCGCGCGCGATATCCACCTTTCCCCTCATTGAAATTACTGAGTGTGTACCTCTGCAAACCAGGGTTATCAGATGAGAATGGGCAAATTCGAGGTATTTTACAGCAACGGGGTTACAGCCATTGCGATACATCCGTTGTAAACATTAGCGCATGGTGCCGCCCCTCCGCTCCTCATTAGCATTTAAAGCTACAGACACCAAAACAGCGCGTTCTGAGGAAAGCTCCTTGTGGGACTGCTAGTAGTGGCTGTAATTCTGCACCAAGGCTGAATTTCGGGAAAGAGACTTCTGATACAGTATTAGGGGACCACTAAGGCCTATATAAAAGCATCCAAAAACAGCATGTCATGTGACCTTTAAGTTACTTTCGAAGTTCCTTCATTAATTCAGCCTTCAGTGTACTGGTATACATTTGCTGTACTGTAGTGTGTAGTAGAGTAAAGTACCTTATTTTTTACAGTTTTCTTGTTTCTTTGTAGACATAACAATGGATTCTGCCACTAAATGAGTGACTTGGCTTTATTTCTGGACATACTATCCACAACCGAAGTGTGTTACACAATGCTGTAAGATCGCCTATACTCGTGCATTGCTCTTGGTACCCAGAATCAGGGGTGCAGATGGAATTTTTGAACTGGGGGGGACCAAGCTGTCAGGGTTAGGGGGTCGTAACATGCCCACACAAAAAGAGCGAACCTAGGGTCCGCGACAAAACAAAGCAAACAGGTCATCCATATACGGTATGACCACTACAACACAGAACACACATAATCACTTTACCCTGGACAGGGCATCAGCTAGGACGTTGTCCGAACCCTTCTTATGGCGTATCTCGATGTTGTATCCCTGCACAATCAGAGCCCAGCGCATGAGACGCTGGTTGGTGTTATACATGCGACTTAGGAACACCAACGGGTTGTGGTCTGTATACACCGCTACAGGCAGTGCACTGGACCCGACATACACCTCAAAGAATTGCAGAGCAAGGAGCAAAGCTAATGTCTCCTGTTCGATGGTGGAGTACCGGGACTGACACTGATTTAACTTCTTAGAGAAGTAGCACACCGGGTGGTCCACACCGTCCACGTCCTCCTGTAGGAGAACAGCTCCAGCACCCACCGAAGAGGCATCCACCTCGAGCTTAAAGGGTGTCCTGAAGTCAGGACCAGAGAGGACGGTTGCACTACATAACAAGGCTTTCACGACGTTGCAGGCAGCCTGGCACACTGCCGACCACACGAACGCAACCTTAGGACTAAGTAAGTCTGTCAAGGGAGCCGCAACCGAGGAGAAGTTCCGGCAAAACGTACGGTAGTACCCAGCCATGCCTAGGAACCGACACAACTCCTTCCTGGTCGTAGGCACAGGATACGCCATGATCGCGGACACTTTAGCTGCGATAGGGCGTACCTGGCCTCTCCCAACCTGCTTGTCCAGATACGTGACGGTAGCCTTACCGAATTCACATTTGGCCAAATTGACTGTAAGCGAGACAGCGGCCAACCGTTCGAACACAGTCCTCAACCCCTGCATATGTTCTGGCCAGGTAGCCGAGTGGATGACTACGTCGTCCAGATAAGCGCAACAGCTGGGGATATCACCCAGCACCAGATTGACCAAGCGCTGGAACGTTGCTGCAGCATTGCGCATACCAAAGGGCATTACTGTGTATTGACAGAAACTGTCAGGGGTTACAAAGGCTTAAATAACGGAGGCACGAGGGGTAAGAGGTACTTGCCAGTAACCCTTCAGCAAGTCTAATTTTGACACATAGGCGGCCCCCCCAACAGTATCCACACAGTCCTCCATACGGGGTAACGGGAACGAATCCGGCACAGTGACGGCATTAACCCTCCTGTAGTCGGTACAAAACCTAAAAGTGCCATCGGGTTTAGGGATCAAGAGACACGGGGAACTCCATAGACTGGTACTGGGGGTGGCTAACTCGTTTTTAATAAGATACGTCACCTCATCTTTCATAACTGCCCTTTTTGTCATGTTCACCCGGTAGGGATGTTGACTGATGGGGGCAGCCTCACCGACATCGACGTCATGCTCCAGCACAGTAGTACGGCCTGGCACATCCCCGAACAGCTGAAGGGAACGCCCGAATAACGGGGGTTACCTCGGCGCTCTGCCCCTGGTCCAAATGCTCCAAAAGGGACACAAGGGAATTCAGCATCTCCGTGTTACACAAGCGAGCACCCTGCTGCTGTGCTTCACGGAACTCCAGACCGTCTTCGTCCCTCACGGAACTGATCACACAGACCGGACCCAAAGCAACAGACGGTACGGCCGAGACTACAGGTGTGTCCGGGTCTACAGCGGATCTTGGGGTGGGGTTCCTGACCTGATACCTTTTCAACATGTTAATGTGACACATTCGAGACTGGTGCTTCCGGTCAGGAGTGTCGATCAGGTAGTTCGTGGCGGTACACTTTTCCCTAACGATGTATGGGCCAGAGAAACGTGCTGATAAAGAAGACCCAGGGATAGGCAGTAAGACTAACACCTGGTCACCTGGGTGGAACGAGCGAGACACCGCCTTCCTGTCGTAACGCTCCTTCATGCCCGTCTGAATAGCGGCGATCGCATCCCTTGCCAGGGCACGGGCCTTGCTTAGCCGCTCACGGACCTTAAGCACCTTAAGTGGCCCTCTAATTGCATGTCCGAAGACAAGCTCAGCAGGACTAAAACCAAGAGACTCCTGTACAGATTCCCTGACAGCAAACAGCACAAACGGTAGGCCTTCATCCCAGTCCTTCTGGGTCTCAAAACAAAACTTCCTCAACACGGACTTCAGGGTTTGGTGCCACCGTTCCAGGGCACCCTGACTCTCAGGATGGTAGGCACTTGATACATTGTGTGTTATGGCCAACAACTTTAACACCCTCGAGAATAACTTGGACATGAAGTTCGTACCTCGATCTGTCTGTATCACTCGAGGCAGACCAAACGTGGAAAAAAACTTGAGAAGAGATGCTATGATGGATTTAGAGGTTATATTGCGAAGAGGGATAGCCTCTGGGTACCTCGTAGCTCTGCACATCATCGTTAACATAAACTGATTACCTGTTCTCGTTCTCGGCAAAGGGCCAACACAATCAACGATCACTTCGTCGAATGGCTCCCCCATCACCGGTATGGGGTGAAGCGGGGCGGGTGGAACAGGCTGGTTCGGCTTGCCTACTATCTGGCAGGTATGACAAGAGCCACAAAACCGAACCACGTCAGGACTTCAAGTTTGGCCAAAAGAAATGTCTGAGGACCCTGTCATATGTCTTCCTTACGCCCAAGTGACCCGACCATGTGTCGTCATGGGCCAGTGTTAACACATGCTGACGGTATTCCTGGGGAATTACTATCTGACAAACACAATCCGTTCCTATCCCTGTGCGGCTAGACCACTTCCTCATCAGAAGCCCTTCGTCTATGAAGTATTTAACACCGTCTGTATGGGCGGCATCGGGAGCAGTGGCCAAAGCGAAATGATTGACGAGAGTGGGGTCTGACTTTTGGCAACTAATCAGCCGTTCTCGACTAACAGACAGAGGTAGGGTGTCAAAAACGGAGTCACAGGGTGGTTCTTTCTTACCGGGTGGTGGCAACTGGATGGTTGGACCTGGATCGCTGTCTGTGGCAAATGCAGGACCGAGCACTGACTCCGATAAATCACAGTCACTGGTATAGTGATTATGTGTGTTCTGTGTTGTAGTGGTCGTACCGTATATGGATGACCAGTTTGCTTTGTTTTGTTCGGGACCCTAGGTTCGCTCTTTTTGTGTGGGCGTGTTACGACCCCTGTAATTGTGTGCTGTTCTGTGTTCTGTGGTTCTGTTCGTACTCCCTTTTTTGTCCCCTCCCCGCTGCCTCCTCTTCTCACAGGCGCGTCCTGATTGGCCAGTCCCGTATCCCGCTCCCGACCAATCAACTGGAGATGGCATAAGACGCCGCGCAGTTCGACCAAGAAGGGGGGAGAGCTGACAGACCTTGTTTCAGTGTTCTGCTTGTTCTTGTTACATTCTGATATTTTTGACTTTGGTTCGTTCGTGTTTGTTTGTATCGTTCTTGGTTTCGTTTTGATCTACACATTCCCTGTCACCTGAGGCCTGTTCCATAAAGCGAGTTTACCGAATAAGCCAGACTTATGTCAGTTAGTCGGACTCATTTCTAGTTCATTCGGTTCCATAAAGCTAGCTCAACGTAGTTCGAACTCGGTTACTATGGCAACTTAGGCTGCGAAACTAGTCTGGTCCGGGGCAGGCTAACTGTCAGGCTTAGCGTGACTTGGTGCTTAACCAGACCTTCCTGTAACACTTACCCAACGGGAAAACAATGATTTACCACGGATATTCTCATTTTCTTATTCTCATCAGTTCAATATGTTCAACATTGATAGAAAATCTACTTAAATAGCCTACATAGGCTACAACATTTAGCCTAATGCATTAAACGATGATGAACAATGATTTGATACACGGCACGTTAAACGTAGCCTATTGGTTAGCCTAGTTTATGATTTCAAATGTTTAGGCATAGGCCTATCTCAATCTAAAATATTTATCTGAGTATAATTATCATAGCTATATAGTTGTTAACAGTAGTGTACAATTGCAAAACAAACCTAAATCCATAGGCTACATCTATATCCTCCATTTTCCCGACACATATGTTAAAAAGTTAGGCTGGGTAATGTATTGATTAATAGTAGGCTATTTATTTAAAACAATGACAAAAAAGTAAATTTACATGTGTTTAGAGGGTGTCTGTTTTTTAATCAACGAAGTAAAGGTCTAAAAAAGGACCTCGACCTACGTAGCCTATCGTTCACGTCAATCATGGCGTGTCGTTTCATTTTGATGAAGCGGTGGATGAGGGAGCTGTCATAGTACAAGGCTTAAAGGGAACGTTCTTTCTGGAAGAAGTCACGTGGCCGTGTGCATTGCTTTTGCCGTGGTGGATTGTATGATCCATGTTTTTTTGATTTGTTGTTTTTTTCTCCTCCCGATATGCAGATTGCAGTAATGCAAGTAACGCAAGTAACGCAAGACATTTTTGTATTAGTAACTGTAATGCAATTACTGAAGTTATCAACAGTAATGCGTTACATTACTGTGTTACAGACAAATGTAATCTGACCCCCAACACTGCTGCCAATTTACATTCACGTAAATGTTCTCAGTCTGTATATCATTTTTCAGATTATTCTGACACCACATGAATGCAGAATAATTTAACTAGAGACCATGTACGCTGATGATGTTTCTTACGTCCGTTTCGGAGCACCAGGGGCCAGTTGTTCAGAAATGATCTGATCGAATTTTGGCTTTTGGATTGGATCAAATCTTGAAAATGGGTTGTTCAAAATAAAAAAAGGATTCTGAAATTGGATTAGATCATGTAATCCAATCATGGTTTTGATCTGGATCAAACCTTCAATATGTGTTGTTTTTTTTTATGTAGGACAAAAAATCTAGATAATTCTGATCCCAGCAGAAGGGTGGATTCAGGGTGGATTTCAACAACAAAATGTAATAAAACTTGAAATTGGTCAAATAAAACAATATTTGTATAATGTGGTACATATACATTTATTTGATTTGTTTTACTGATAAAGTAGACAAATTAGACATTAGGCCACTTAAGCCTTTTTAGAAAATAAATCCCCATAAATGAATCTCCTAAACAGCTGTCAACAATAATGGTATCTGTATTTTTAACTGATGTTCATCACTGTATTTTATTAAATGTACACAATTATCAGAGATTAACCAGTCAAAAGTTATTTCTAACAATTGCATCCCTTAATGCACGTCCAGTCAGTCCCTCATTCTGAGAGACCGCCAGGTCGGTATTGGTCTTCAACAGGATCAGGTGCATCATAAATGTCATCACAGAGAGGGACATTGCGCCTGGTAGCAATGTTGTGCAGGACAATACAGGCAAGTATTATGTTGCATGCTCCCTGTGAATCCACTCGTAAGTACTTGAGGCATGCAAATCGTCTCTTCAGAACTCCATTAAAACGCTCAATGACACATCGTGTTTAGCAATGAGCAGTGTTGAAGCGTGCCTACACCAAACCGCACCCCTTCCCCACCCCGACTATGCCTCCATATCCTGCCCATGAATATCACAAACAGGATTGGTGACAAAGTGCAGCCCTGGCGGAGGCCAACCCCCACATGGAACGAACTCGACTTTGGATGTACAGGAATTGGATCAGAATCCGAATCAGAATTCGGTTTATTCGCCATGTATGTTATACAAACACGGAATTTACTGTGGCAGGGAGGTGCAAAACACTAAACATATACGGATCTTAAATTAAGTAAAAGTACAAAAGTTTAACTATTTCTAAGAACTAAACAATCTAAGAATACAACAATTTAAATATAAAATAAAATATATATAAAAATAAGAATAGAATGAGCAGTGTGAGTGGTCAACATAGTGCAATCGGATACTGAGATAAGGTGGCTTATGCATACTGAATTGCCATTAGATGGACTTATAATAGTTAAATAAGTGAATGAATGTCAATGGGAGTCCTTGGCCTTGTTGAAGAGGCCAGTAGCAGATGGAAAGAAACTGTTCTTATGGCGTGAGGTTTTGGTCCTGATGGACCGCAGCCTTCTGCCAGAGAGGAGTAGCTGGAACAGGGAGTGACATGGGTGGGAGGGGTCGGCCACAATCTTCCTCGCACGCCTCAGGGTCCTCGAGGTGTGCAGGTCCTCGAGGGTAGGCAGATTGCAGCCGATCACCTTCTCAGCAGTGCGGATGATACGCTGCAGTCTGCTCTTGTCCTTGGCAGTGGCAGCAGCGTACCAGATGGTGATGGAAGAGGTGAGGATGGACTCAATGATGGCTGTGTAGAAGTGCACCATCATTGTCTTTGGCAGGTTGAATTTCTTCAGCTGCCGTAGGAAGTACATCCTCTGTTGTGCTTTTTTGGTGAGGGAGCTGATGTTCAGTTCCCACTTGAGGTCCTGGGAGAGGATGGTGCCCAGGAAGCGGAAGGACTCCACAGTGTTGACTGGGGAGTCGCACAGGGTGATGGGGGTGAGTGTTGTCTTCCTGAAGTCCACAACCATCTCCACTGTCTTAAGAGCATTGAGCTCCAAGTTGTTCTGGCTACACCAGGTCACCAGGTTGTCAGCTTCCCACCTATAGTCAGACTCCCCGTCAGAGATGAGCCCAATGAGGGTGGTGTTGTCCGCAAACTTCAGAAGTTTGACAGACGGATGACTGGAGGTGCAGCTGTTGGTGTACAGGGAGAAGAGCAGAGGGGAAAGGATGCAGCCCTGAGGAGATCCGGTGCTGATGGACCGGGAGTCAGAGACTTGTGTTCCCAGCTTAACGCACTGCTTCCTGTCAGACAGGAAGTCTGTGATCCATCTGCAGGTGGAGTCGGGCACGTTCAGCTGGGAGAGCTTGTCCTGAAGCAGGGCAGGGATGATGGTGTTGAAGGCAGAGCTGAAGTCCACAAACAGGATCCTAGCATAGGATGCTGGGGAGTCCAGGTGCTGTAGGGTGAAGTGGAGGGCCATGTTAACGGCGTCATCCACAGATCTGTTGGCTCTGTAGGAAAACTGCAGTGGGTCCAGGAAAGGGTCTGTGATGGCTTTGAGGTGTGCCAGCACAAGGCGCTCAAAAGGTCAGGGCGACGGGTCTGTAGTCATTGAGTCCTGTTGGCCTTGGCTTTTTGCGCACAGGGATGATGGTGGAGGACTTGAGACAGGCTGGCACATGGCATGCCTCCAGGGAGGTGTTAAAGATGTAGGTGAACACCGGAGACAGCTGGTCAGCGCAGTGCTTGAGGGTGGCAGGAGAGACAGTCCGGCCCAGCTGCTTTGCGGGGGTTCTGCCTCTTGAAAAGTCTGTTAACTTCACCCTCCTGAATGGAGAGAGTCGTCACTGTAGAGGGGGTGAGGGAGGAGGCCTCGTGGGTGGGAAGGGGTAGTTCAGGACTGTCCAATTGTCTTTCAAATCTACAGTAGAACTCATTCAGGTCGTTGGCCAGGCGGGAGTCGTTAGTGGAGTGGAGGGCTCTGGGCTTGTAGTTGGTAATCTGCCTGAGCCCCCTCCAGACAGAAGCAGAGTCGTTAGCAGAGAACTGACGCTTCAGTCTCTCTGAGTACAGTCGTTTAGCCTCTCTCACCGCTTGCTAAACCTGTTCTTCGACTCCTTGAATCTGTCTCTATCCCCACTCCGAAATGCTTCCTCCTTCTCTGACCTCAACCTTCTGAGCTCTGCTGAGAACCAGGGCTTGTCGTTGTTGAAGTTCACCCTGGTGCGTGTTGGAATACAGCAGTCCTCACAGAAGCTGATGTATGATGTCACAGCCTCTGTGAGTTCATCCAGACTATTGGTAGCAGTTGTGAACATATCCCAGTCAGTACAGTCCAAGCATGCCCGCAGATCCTCCATAGCCTCACTGGTCCACTGTTTTGATGTCCTCACAACAGGTTTTCAGAGCTTTAATTTCTGCCTGTATGCAGGAATCAGATGGACCATGGTATGGTCAGAGTGACCCAGTGCTGCACGAGGGACGGCGTGGTAGGCTCTACTGACTGTAGTGTAGCAGTGATCCAGAGTGTTCTCTTCTCTGGTTGGGCATTTGATGAATTGTCTGTATTTAGGGAGTTTGTGGCTGAGATTACCTTTGTTAAAGTCGCCGAGTACGATAACAAGGGAATCCGGGTTTGCTCGCTCCACACTCAGAATCTGGTCGGCGAGCATGCGTTGGGCCTCTTTAACCTGTGGACCCGGTGCCATGTAAACTAAAATCGGTTTTCCAGAAGCGCCTTGGTGCGGACCAAGAAGTTTTCTCTGTGGCTTCTCCGAACTTCTCCCACACCGACTGCTTTGCCTCTCTCACAGCAGAGGCTGCAGCCCTTCTGGCCTGTCGGTACCTTGCAACTGCCTCCGGAGACCTCCGGGATAACATATCCCAGAAGGCTTCCTTCAATCGGACAGCTTCCCTGACCACCAGTGTCCACCACTGTGTTCGAGGGTTACCGCCCCTTGGGGCACCTAAGACCTTGAGGCTGCAGCTCTGCACCGTGGCTTCAGCAATGGAAGCTCTGAACATTGCCCTCTCTGGTTCAATGCCCCAAGCCTCTTCAGAGATGCCTGAAAGGTTTCACCGGAGGTGTGAGTTGAAGATCTCGCGAACAGTGTGAGTTGAAGATCTCGCGAACAGGGGCCTCCTCCAAACGTCCCCAGTTCACCCACACTACTCGCTTGGGCTTACCAGGTCTGTCCAGAGTCTTCCCCCACCCCCTGACCCAACTCACCACCAGATGATAAACGGTTGACAGCTCAGCCCCTCTCTTCACCCGAGTGTCCAAAACATACCTACGTATGGTTAGGTACCGAAACCCAGGTCCACTATGGAACCAGTGTCAACATAAATATTTTCCCTCTGTCGCTCCGAAACGGACGTAAAAATATCACACTTACTCTGTAGTCTACCGTTAGCTAGCTACCGTAAATGTGGGCTACTTTTAAAATGCCATATTTTCCCTCTGGGCTCACCAAAACGGACGTAAAAGCATATTAACCATTCACTGCACGTGATCGCTAGTAAACATATTACACTTGCTCTGCTAGTCTATCGTTAGCTAGCTAGCTTTTAGTGCATTTAAAATGCCTAAAGCGAAGCGGTCGAAAGTGTGGCTGTATCTCACAAGCAAATATTCCGACATCGCAAAATGCAACAAATGTTTCAAAACGATTACGTGCATAGGTCAGCAGAGGTGTTGTATCTTGCCAGAGAAGGCAAATATGGTAATTTTTCTGCAAAAGAACTGCTAAAGTTTGAAGCTGGTTTAGTTAGCATACTAGCATTTATTTAGTTGTTATTTGATAATAGTGTGACTGTTATTTATTTTTAAATTATTGTAGTTGTGTGTTAGGTTACTTATGTTTACTTATTATATATTTAATTAAATTATATATTACCCTGGTCAACTCCAGAGAAGAATAGAGTCCATCCCCTATCCAGGGGTATGGAGCCCGAGCCAAGACATAGAGGTAAGCCCCATCAGATCCAACTGGTAGTGCTACACCTCCCGCACCAGTTCTGGCTCCTTCCCTCTCATCGAGGTGATGTTCCACATCCCCAGAGCCAGCCTTCGCCGTCCTGGTCTGGTCGGTCTAGGCCCCTGGCATGTGGCAGCGCACCCGACTCCCACGGTTCCTCCCATGGTGGGTCCAAAGGATGTAGAGGGGGGTGCCACATAGTTTCTTCGGGCTGTGCTGGGCTTGGCTCCAGACGGGGGCCCCGGGCTTCCTCCGGGCAGGGTAACTCCTCCTCTATATAGATTTATCATGTAGTTTTTTTTCAAACCTTAGTCTGACCCCTCACCTGAGACCACTTTGCCTTGAGAGACCCTACCAGGAGCACCAGGCTCCAGACAACACACAGCCCTCAGGTTCATATAGGGTTACGTTCCCCCCGACCGATCTGGGGATCTCAGCTAGGATTGAGGCCTGCCTCACAGACATTTCCGCCTGGATGACCGAGCACCACCTCCAGCTGAACCTCGCCAAAACAGAACTTCTCATCATCCCGGCTAAACCCTCCATCTCCCACGATCTCTCAATCACCCTGGGATCTGCGACGGTGACCCCCTCATCCTCTGCCAGGAACCTTGGGGTTACCATGGACAACGAGCTCTCCCTCACGGCCCACATTGCTGCAGTCTCCCGGTCGTGTAGATTCACCCTCTACAACATCCGGAAGATCAGGAGATACCTGTCTGAGCACTCCACCCAGCTGCTAGTCCAAGCACTTGTCCTCTCCAAGTTGGACTACTGCAACTCGCTGCTCTCCCAGCATGTGCAACCCGCCCTCTTCAGAGGATTCAGAACGCAGCGGCCCGACTGGTCTACAATCTACCCAGACGCTCCCATGTTACCCCGCTCCTCATCTCTCTCCACTGGCTACCTATCATGGCCTGTATCAGATTCAAGACCCTGGTACTGACCTTCCGAGCAGTGAACGGGACTGCACCCGTCTACATCAAGTCTCTCCTGCAGCCTTACACCCCCACCCGTCACCTACGGTCTTCTTCAGACAACCGCCTGGTGGTCCCACCGCTCAAGACCGCCCGCTCCCAACACAAGCTCTTCTCCTGTCTGGCCCCCCAGTGGTGGAATCAACTCCCCACCTCCATCAGAGACACTGACTGTCTCTCCACCTTCAAGAAAAGGCTCAAGACGCACTTGTTCCGGGAGTACAACGGTACTTAGGAATAGGTTCGATTGACCCAATGTTAGTTTCCTCAAGGATCACAATGACTCTTGCTTAGAGACTTGTTGCTCTTGTGGTTAGTGGTAACTGATTTAAATTTTTGTACTTGCTGTGATATATTGTGTTTTATTATTGTTGCTTGTTTTTTCCACAGGTACACTTGCACTTATAGCGGTTCACGTTGTTTAATTGTAACTTGTTTAACTACATGCTCTTGTGGTTCTTCCCTTTGGCACTTACTTTGGTTGTTCACAATGGGCCTCATTCTCGAACGCAGTTAAGAAGAATTTAAGAAGGAATTTCTTCTGAATTGGATTTAGGAAAACATTTGGCATTCATGAAAGTTTTCTCATCTGGGATTTGTTCTGAACTTCAGAAGACTTTCCGAACTCGAAATAAGCAGTCGTAAATCGGCCCGAGTTGTCTCAAATGCGATTCCTTAAAAAACCACAAGGGGAATCGCATTTAAGAAAACTCTCCGTGTTAGAAGTGTTAATGAATTTGTGAGAAATCGTTGGTGATTGCGTTCACATCAACTCTACAAACATCCTCGGATAAAAATAATAATAATTTACCTTGCTTAGTGTGCACACTGTTAGATCCAGTGGAGAACAATTCCACTGCTCATCATACTGGTATGATGTTGTATGTGACAAATAAAACCTTTAAATTGCACTTTAACTTGAACATCATATAAATTCAACCAGGCCTTCCAATTATCACTGATCACTCTACCTATTTAAAGGGACGAGTGTGCACCCTAGGCATACAATATGGCACAATTGCTTTTCGCTTGGACATAACGTGCATTCCTGTTGCTTTCCTAATTGTGTCGATTCTGACTGCACACGTCACTGCTGTTGCGTGCCCTTATAAGGAGCTGTCGGGGCGTGTATGTATGCAAATTCAGGAGCACCAGGACGCGCTTTCAACTTAAGAAAACTCTTTCGGGGAGCACAGCTCAGAAAACTTCTGCTGCGTAGGAACACATTTTCAAGCGTTCATGAATTTGGCGGATGTCTTTTTCTTACGTTGTTTTTCCGAAGCCCGTAAGAAACATTTCAGAAGAAACTTCTGAAAATGTTCGAGAATGAGGCCCAATGTGTGCTTCATGTTTTGGCTACTCGCAATGTTTTTGTGGCTATCTTGTTGTTATTATCAGTGACCTATGCACTTTGTAAAGCTCTCTCTTGGAAGTCGCTTTGGATAAAAGCGTCTGCTAAATGAATAAATGTAAATAAGGACACACAAACCTCTCCACCACGATAAGATGATGGTTCCCGGAGAGGTCAGAAAGTGTACTAGTTTATTGTACTGTCCAAAAAATGTCGAGTTGAGTTCCTAAAATACCCAACATTTTGGTAATCTTGGTTTAATTCCTCCAAAACAGCATGACCTCTTCTCCTTCTGGTTCAGCCAGTCTGCTCTTAACCAGCATATCACTCACAATTTTGGTTGGATTTTGATGTTCTTAGTACACACAGAATATTAATACTTAGAATAAATTGTTGCAGAACATACAGATTTTCCTTTTATCTGGGTTTTGATAGTGGTCAGCAGTGGTGTGTTTCTGCCAGTGATGGGCACCATCTTAATGAGTACATGTATTAATACGATATAAATTTACCATTGGTCTTTCACTTTGAGGTCTGCACAAAAGAAGTACTACAGCACAACACTGCACGTTAGCCTAACAATAGAATACCCAGTTAGAAACATAGCATATGGTCTACATTTCTAACAGGATATGTAAAATCATTGGCATGTTCTTTATTTCGTAGACAGAATTCTCCTACCTACTTCTACGCCCCAGGAGTCTTACCACGGTGTGCCTTCTCTGCGCTACTGCCTCCTCCTGTGTGGAGAGGCAGTTAGAACCGAAACTGTACTGTACTGTAGCTAGTGGTACGTGCCAGTGGAGTGAGTGGTACGTGACAGTGGCTAGTGGTACATGCCAGTGGAGCGAGTGGTACGTGACAGTGGCTAGTGGTACGTGCCAGTGCCTCTACTGGCACCTAGTGGTACGTGCCAGTGGAGCTAGTGGTACGTGACAGTAGCTAGTGGCAACCTGACCTCACAGTCTATTCGTAACATAGTGTATGTCTTTCTGTGTCCCTCGATTTCGTATACTATGTTACTAAAACCGAACCACAAGGTGGCGCTTCACCTAAAATGTGTGTAGCTTATCGTAAATTAATATTCAAATACTGCATTCATATCCACAATAACAATTCTACAAATATAAAATATATATATATTACTGTACAATATTTACATATTGCTCTCTGCTTTAAAGCTCAATTCTGAAGTGCTTTTGCGAGCACCCGTTCGTGGCATTTTAACGGGACGGATCTTCAGTATTTTCAGTATGGAATTACGCCTTGACCTTCATCAATCGCCTGTCAATCAAAATGTGACATCCTTGGTTACGGCGCTGACAAGTGACGTCCATTGTTTTAGAAGTTGGCGGTAAGTACCTACCTAAAGATGTTCTGATTTGTATTTATTTATTGTAAATGCAGCCTTTCAGGCCGAAAATGTGTAATAATTATGTAATAGTTAAGCAAGTAAACTCAAGGTAACCATGGGGATGCTCCAAAGTGGAGTTGTAGCTTAATTTTGTGAAAGTGCATGGTAATAAATGCATGTTAGCCATAAGCAACGTTAGTAAGCTAGCGTGGTCAGAGCATTCATGGAGGCATTCAGTTATTTAAATTTAAATGAAAATACTAATAATATTTATGTCTCCCCTGTCCTTCCCCTGTGTGCACCTTCCCCTTTTTTAATTGTACGTTTTGCTCCTTCCCAATATCCTCCCCTGTCTTTGCCCCCCCCCCAACACACACCTGTCTCCTCAGATTCATCTGTCATCTCTCTTTAACATTGACCTCCATAGTATATTTGTCTACTTGTCTGCCTCTCGTCTCATTGCCTGTTGTCCATCTGTCTGTCAGTCTTCCTGTACTGTATATTTATTGTCTGTCTGCCTTGTCCTTTTGTCCTTCTCTGTGCCCGCCATTTCTGGCCCGCCCCAACGGTTCTTTTAAGAACCAAAGTTCTGCTGTCAAGTAAGTTTAACATTGAAACAATAGTAGGTACCATAATATGACCGTCCTTTATGCTACCAATATGTAATACATATACAATAGAAGTTCCCTAATATGTGTAGTGACCTACATTTTTGTAAATTATTTTTTGACACAAATATAACAACTATCTAAGATATCAGTTAAGATTGAAGATTTATGTTGGCCTGTAATTTACTTTTCCATAGTATGGCTTCTAAGGAAGATGCTGAGGATGCTCATCTTAGGGAGCTTCTGAAACAAGGTCAAGCTTATGCCAAGGACCTTAATCCTTAACCGGTAATAATGATGATGAAACTAAAACTGTGTGAACAATACACTAGTACCTGAACTTGGTCATTATTCTAGTTAATAAAATATATATTTTTGTAGGCTAAGAACAAAAAAAGGACCCCAAAAAACAGGTTCAGGATTAGTTGGAGAAAGAGAGATGTGCGGGGAGCATTAGTCCCACAAACTACCAAATGTCGATCTTCAACTGGTAAGTTGAATATTTAAAGGTTCTGGAGTTATGCAGCATTATAGGATGCATTTCTTCTGAATAATTGTTCTCTCAGCACCCAGGGCTGGAACTAAGAAACGCAAGGACACTGTCTGTGACACACAGGACCTTGTTGAGGACAGGGATCATCAGGAATCAGTACTTTGTGAGTAACAAATGTTTTTATTTTAGTTTGAACAGGTAATGCCAAACTCTAAAATACCTCTCCAGTTAATGTTCTGTACTACTCATTTCTTTCATCTACAGATTCCCTTCTTCAAGCGGTCAAAGAAATGTTGCTTGATGGTCAGCCAGCAGCCCCTGAGTGTGAGAAACACACAGAGGCACAAGATTGGGGAATTCGAAATGCCTGTTCTGCAGAGAGGTGGAAAGTGTCCCGCCCGCATCTCATCAACAGCATGCTGTCAGATGAGGCAGTATTGCCCACCACCTGCCAGTGGTGTAGGCAAGGAGTGGCTGTGATGAGGTGTAGTGAGTGCTTACCTCACCAGTATCTGTGCATGGCCTGTGACAAAGAGCAACACACCAGACATGTTCTGCACAACCGGAGATCCCTGATCTCAGGCTACCTCCACCCTGTGCCTCCCACCTCATTTGTCAGCCAGGATGCTGACGGGCAATATTCCCTTACCCACCAAGGTAAGGTGTTTGGTCATGAAACCTCCTCTAAATGTCTAATGGAATCTAACATCAATACTGTAAAATGTTGGATATGGCTTGAGGCACTTATGCAATGACTATTAGGACATTAGACGCAAGATTACTGATACACAATCCCCAAGATTACTAATACACAATCCCCATGCTGTGTCTTTTAAATATCTTTGTAGCTCAACTTCTACCTTTAGAGGTATCAGCCTGCCAAACCTGCCAGCTCCCCATGGCTGTTAGTGTGGGGAGGTCCATTGTTTTAGTGACCATGAATGGTGAGTTTTACACATTTTCATTTAAGAAGAACAATCATTTTATTAATCTCACATGTGAACACGCATACTCTTGCAGGTAGCAGTGAATATCAACAAACACAAATATATTGCTGTTAAATTATGTCCTGTGACATTATTACCACTTTAGGTCGCTATGATCTTGTCCTCCCTGAAGCACATTGTCAATGTTGTGCCTCTCATTGGACACCTGCGCTGGAAGACGTTGTGCAAAGTGGGTACTGGCCAGGGACGGTCAACTTCAATAGCCTGTTTCATGTTGACGTTTTCCAGTCATACATGGAGTTAAAAATGTCAGCACCTGGCTGTGATGAACGGGACGGGACGTCTGGCATTTACCACAATGCTAGACAAAAAAAACAGCCGCTTTGGACGAGTGAGTACCGTGTGTGGCACTAATAGTGGATATATTCATCACTGCCTGGTAAACTATACACATTGTATATGTTTGGACAAATAAGATAAGAAATAACCTACATAGTATCAGACTATTCACTGATATTTTTTTTTTATTGAAACAGAGTGGTAAAATATCTGGAGACACTTTCCACCAAAGTTTCATGGAATGGGCCATCTGCAGATATGAGGTTGACAAGATGTGCCAGGAGCAGCCGTTTGTCTGCCCTCCATGCACTCCCGAAATGCTTGCGGTAGCAGTGGATGGCAATCGCAAGCATTATCGTTTCAAGAAGGCAGGGAGGTATGTAATGCAAACTATTTACTGGTAACTCCTAAAGTATCCGGACAGTAATCTTACACTTCCATGTTAAGAAAAATAATACAATGTAATAAACATTGTGTTGTAGAGTACCATCTGTTAACAGATTTAACTCCTTTGTGTAGTCAGGACAGTCATGGCCACTTGGAAGGTGTTTTCCTTTGCGAGGACAGCAAGGTGTCACAGTTTGTAGACCATGTCCACAAGGCCACCAAGCATGTAAGTAATTTCTGTTTGTGACTTCGTTATTATTTGATTACAAGTTTGAATTTTAAATATTGTGTAGACCTTCATTGAACATTTTCAGGGATTTTGTGTGTGTTTATCCGAAGGTTCCCGGAAAGGGTGTCTGTGGTGGGGCTGAATTTGCTGCTGCTAAGGAGATCTCCAGAAAATCTAGCAGCAATCTTGATGAAGAGGGCATTGAGCTTGCTGTCTGCAGGCATGGCACAATCCTTAGAGGCCTTAATATGTTTAGGGGGGAAATATATGCATATGCCCTCTACTTGCAGAAGGAATTGGGCAACACTGCAACTTTCTTCTGCACTGATCTTATGTGCAAGTACTGGCCCTACTTGCAGAAGGTCTGCAGAGTATGCCCAGAACTACAACATCTTCTAGGCATGAAGCCCTTTCTTTCTGTCCTCCATGCTAAGGCCCATGGAATGAAGTGTGAGGTACTGAACCAAACCTTTACTTCCTCTTACCTTTGTTATGGTTCCAGTTAACATAATCAGTACATGTACTGGATATTATATGGCATGTCTTCTGGCCCAATAGATCAAATGGGGTGGGGGGTTCCAGGAGAATGCTGCCTGCACCCTGGGAGAAGAAGTGGCGCAGGCTAACGCCTTCCTCTCCAGGATCGCCATTTCGACAAAATACATGTGAAAGGCTGGTAAGCATATTGACTTCTTTCACATCAAAATGCATTCGAGAGCATGCCCTTGCACTGACCAATGTTCCTTTGCAGCACGCACTGACATGATCACACTCTTGTGCATGGGATGGAACCAAGCCAAGGTCCAGCACATGAGCTCCTACCTCAGCAGACGATTCCTGAAGGTACCCTGGAATGTACTCGATGCAATAAAGCATATATATATCATGTAGATCAACCATCTCATTCAGCCTTTGTTTTAGTCGTACGTCGTAAAGTGCATAAGCATTTGTGTTTTTCTTTCCTTATTTAGACCAAGCAAAGTCTGCAACAACAAAAAGACAGCCTGGAGGCTTTAACGAAAGAGCTGTCAGTCGACAACTCCACAATCCTGCAGTGGGTGACCGATGTTCAGGAGTGGGCTGAGAGTGGTATGTCCGTACACAAAATGAACATTATATCATTTTACTACTGCTGATAGACTACAAATGTCATATGAATGACTGTCGATCTGGGTTTAACAAGAATGCATGAAAGTATTTTCTGTCCTCAACTCATGTTTGTACTTGGGTGTTCTCTTCTCTTAACCAGCACCAGTGGAGGACAGTGATGCACCTGTGGAGTTGCAGAAGAAGATGGAGGAAATGTCTGCCAGCATCAGGCAGAGAACACATCGGCTGTACAGGCAGAATGGTTCGTTAGAGATCGGTTCAAGAAACCAGCCATGGCCATAATGTCAATCTAGGACATGTCTATGTTAATGTTTTTCAGACACAAACAAGGGTCGCCACAGGATGAGAGCCAAAATAAGAGAGGAGAAAGGGAAGCTGGCTGCCCTGATCCTGGAACATAATACACTTGTCCAGCCATCCGAAAGAGTGGAGTCAGTGGAGTTAATCTTCCAGCCGGAATACATATTCCCCTGGCACGTTCCAACATCTGGTATGTAGCCTATAATTGTCATAAAAGTGAGCAAATCAAAGTAGTGCTTTTTGTGTTGTCCAGCACTTTTCGCTCATGTTTCTTATGGTTACTTGAATTAAAGTTTCCTTGAAATTGTAATATATTTCAGGATGTTTTTGCGATGAACTGTGCTGACCGTTAAACACTGTAACATTTTTTTTGTTTATTTTCCTGAGTGCATTTACATAACATTTAGTCATTTAGCAGACGCTCTTATCCAGAGCGACTTACAGTAAGTACAGGGACATTCCCCCGAGGCAAGTAGAGTGAAGTGCCTTGCCCAAGGACACAACGTCCTTTTGCACGGCAGGGAATCGAACTGGCAACCTTCAGATTACTAGCCCGATTCCCTAACCGCTCAGCCTCCTGACTCCACCTGAGCAGTAAGTTATTTCCTAACTGCTTTTAGATAAAATGAATAGAAATTGGCGAAAAAGGTTTGTGGGTAGTAATAGCCACTTTTGATACTTTAGAGGCAAAAGCAATTAGGAAATAACACTTAATACTTATGAAATCAAATATCTAGTAAATATTATCTAAATCTAGTTTTACAAAATGTTATCATTGTATTAATGTATTATTTTGTGTTCTTAACCACATAACTGTCTTTTGTACTTATTTTTGTTAAACAACTTTTTCCGTCAGATACTGACATTCTCACAAAAAAGGTCTTTGGGAAGGTCATGGGTATCCGGAGGCTGGAGGAGGAAGAAGTGGTCCTCGTCAAAGAGATGAAGCAGTACTGGGAATACCTGAAGAGACGTGCTGAGGTCTTGGAGCAGTCAATCTCTGGTAACGAAAAAGTGTGCATGTACACATTAACTCATTTTACATTGTTGCGATTTAGTAGCAGTTTCAATTAGGTTGCTCTGGTGTTTTCCGTTGAGGGCGCAAATGTTTAAATAAGCTTATTTATTTATTTAGGTGACTGTTGGAACCTGTCACCAAAAGGGAGGAAGGGACTCCAAAGTTTGCACCAGAGGAAACTTACAGACTTGAAGTCTCACCAGGCTGTAGTGAGACAGATGTATCTCCAACACCTCCACCTGGATCTTACAGAACCCGACCTGGACCTGGAAGAACTCCTGGAAGAGGGCCAGGACTGTTTAAGCTCTGACACCAGCTCAGATGATGACGACGATGTCAACACCTAGGCATCGACAGAATATCAATGGTATGCATTTCAATTTGGGTATTGTGAGACAAATAAATGCTTTTCTAGAACAATTTCTTGACTGGAAATCAATACATTTTACATTTCTTGCTTCAGGTCTATGTACCTGTTTTATCAACAACATGCTCTACATCAGATCATGTTGCCTACCACTGATATCCCATAACATCTGCTACCCAAAAAAGGCATTACAATATATTTGCATATTTCTATTCCCCTTATTTCAGGCAGTAAGACTCAGTAGTAGTTAATGAACACTTTGTACAATACATATTTTGGCTCGTATTTTGTTTACATACTAACCCTTTTTTCTGTCTACCTGTATTACGCTCTCCACAGGCTCTGCCTGTCTTTCTGTTTCTGTCTTTCTGTTTGCCTGTGTTTGTGTGCATCTCCAGGCTCCAGTGATCCAGTCCATCCTACCTGCACAAGATCCACACCTGCGGTCCAGTTTCCCAATAACTTGCGGTGACATACCCTGGTTTGCCCTCCACTCACCGCCAGATCGTTGTTTTTACAACCTGGTAGCTACGTTCACGGCCTCCTTGTACTTCCGAGTCTATTATCTACTATTTGTATTCAAAGTGTTATAATATTGCACTTTCTTGTGTCCCATGGGTTTTGTGTTTTATTGTCCAATAAACTTTGGTATTATTTTTATAAACATTGACTTGCATGGTTGGACTCACTTATGTAAGCCTACAAGCAACCGTCTGATCCTTTGCTTGGTGGAGGTAAGAGTAGACAACCCATGAAGAGAAGACTTAGATTAAAAGTTAGGCCATTACAAGCGGATGTAAATTTGTTATCCTATTAACACCACATTGCATACAATTTTAAATGATGGATTCCTTGTGGCTGAATATGAATAATCTATACTGGGAGTGTGGCGCGATGACGTCACATTCAGAATAATCCATGCCTTTATAAAGGTGATGGCATGAAGGTAGGCTATATGAATTATAAATTATATATTCTCATTTTTAGAGTGTTGAACACGTGGTAAGACTTACACAAGTTTTTAAAGTAATTGAATAGGTCTTTATATAATGTGCGCTACACTTAACTAAAATAATAACCATAGTGAATTTACATGGACTACAAATATGGCGCATATTAGCGTTAAAACATATTGGCGGGGTCCTGGGAAATGTA